>ML387735.1:38058-88814 GCA_005239525.1 Nicotiana knightiana | reverse complement strand
ATTCTGATAAACTGTTAGCATGTTTAATTTCTGTATATTGTTTATTGTAAATTTTGAGGTTTTTTCCGTCACTACCTCTTAGCCCATAGTTTGGGTTCGTTACTTCTAAGTTGGTGTACTCACGTTACCCCCTGCACCTTGTATGCAAATCCAGGTATACCGGGACCCGGTAGTGGATATTGAGCAGCTGTCAGAGTTTCATTGGAGTTGTCGAGGTAGCAGTTGGCGATCGCGACCTCATCTTCTCTTTCTTATTCCACCTGTTTCTCTTATTCTGAGACTATGTTGTCTATTTCTTCATTTCTTTATTTTATGATATAGCAGCTCACAACTGAGTGACAACGGATCCGGGGTTGGAAGTTTTAAATTTTGGTAACAGAGCGCTAGGTTAAATAGGTCTCACCAGTCATGAGCAGGTTTCGTAGAGTCTTGCGGATCGGTATGGAGACATCTGTACTTATCTTCGAGAGGCTACAGAACCCTTAGGAAAAATCCCACATGATTGAATTCGGTCATGCGACTCTGTTGAATTCTGGAACTAAACTTCTGTTGTTTTCATTCTCTCACAGATGGTGAGGACTCGTGCTACTGATCGTGGTGATCAGACATCAGCAAGACCAGCTGGAGGTCAAGGCCATGGCAGAGGGAGGGGTGCAACCCGATCAGCAGCCGGGGCAGTACTTATGGACCCTCCCACTGCTCAGGATAAGGTCCCCGCAGTTGAGCAGGACAGGCTCAGGCACTAACAGTGCCCATTGTGATTCTGGGTCTTCAGGAGACCCTAGCCCAGATTTTTACTGTATGCACCAGCCTGGCACAGGCCGTCGCCATGTCTACTGCTGCTACTTCTTAGGCCGGGAGAGGCACTCAGACTCCAGCTGCCCGGACACCTGAGTAGGTTACTCAGGGGCTTCAGACACTGGGGACAGTTCCAGTCCAGCCGGTTGCCCCAGCCCAAGATTTTGTGGTCCCAACTTTGGCAGATGACGAGCAGCGCAGGTTGGAGAGGTTTAGTAGACTTCAGCCTCCGATATTCAATGGTACTGAGGGAGAGGATGCCCAGGGATTTTTGGACAAGTGTCAGAGGATCCTTCGCACATCAGGGATATTGGAGGCCAGTGGGGCCCCATTTACTACCTTCCAGTTCTCAGGAGCCGCACTCGCTTGGTGGGAGGCCTATGAAAGGCATAGACCTGCTGATGTAGTGCCCCTTACCTAGCGTCAGTTCTCCATTTTGTTCCTGGAGAAGTATATACCGCAGTCCCGCAGGGAGGAGCTACGGATGGAGTTCGAGCAGTTACGTCAGAGGGACATGACCGTGACACAGTATGAGATGAGGTTCTCCGAGTTGGCCCGTTATGCTATTTGGATGGTTCCCACGGATAGGGAGAGGATCAGGAGGTTTGTTGATGACCTCACTTATCAGCTTCGGATTTTTTTGACCAGGGAGAGGGTATCTGGCGCTTCTTTTGAGAAGGTGGTTGACATTTCCAGAGAGATTGAGTCGGTTCGCCGCCAGGAGCGAATCGAGAGGGAGGCCAAGAGGTCTCAAGGATCTGGGAGTTTTGGTGGGGTTCCTTTCGGGGGCAACCTCAGCCCAGCAGAGGCTGTCCATTCAGGCAGTCTCAGCCAAGTCGCTCAGGTTATCATGGTGGATCAGTTGGTCATGATCCTTACAGTTCGCATCAGATGCACCAATCTTTCAGTGCCCTGCCAGCTCAGAGTTCATCTTGGGCACCATCGGTTCAGAGTTCATCTATGCCTAGTTCTTCTAGTGTTATCCTGGTACTAGGGGTTCCCTTCAGTCCCCAGTGCCATTCTCCAAGAGGGGTTGCTTTGAGTGTGGAGATATGGGCCATATCAAGAGGTTTTGTCCCCGTCTTGCGAGGGGTACTTATCAGCAGAGGAGTCAGCCCGCGACTTCAGACCCAGTAGTTGCACTGCCCGCCCAGGCAGTTAGAGGTAGGGGTCAGGCAGTTAGGGGTCGCCCTATAGGGGGAGGTCGACCCAATGGTGATCGGGCCTGATTTTATGCACTTTCAGCCAGATCGGATGTGATGGATTTTGATACCGTGATCCCATGTATTGTTTCAGTCTGTCAGGAGATGCTGTAGTTTTTATTTGATTCCGGTTTTTTCATATTCACATGTTCATCATATTTTAGCCCATTCTCTAGATACGCCCCATGAATCTTTTGTTATATCTGTTTATATGCTCACCCCTGTGGGTGATGTTGTTGTTACGGACCGCGTGTGTCGGTCGTGTGTGGTACCTATTGGGGGTCTGGAGACCCGGGTGGATGTGCCATTTCTGAGTATGGTCGGTTTCGATGTAGTTATCAGATAGATGATGATACTTTTAGGTATGACTTGATGTAGGTGTTTGCACCGAATCAGATTGTTTGACTCCGTAGAGCTATTGTGAGGGTGTCAGTTAATGGCTATTGGGTTTATCTGTGCTCCGGGATGATCTAGGAGTTACCCGTCCCTGCTTCGGTGAGCGGCGATTCGTTGGATTTAGGCACACATGGTGCGGTTCTATTGTGGTCTTCTAGAGGAGTTGATTAAGGTAAGGTAGATGAGTATCGTAGGGTTTGTACGTATGGGTTGTGTTCTTTCAGATTCGTGTGATTTGGTTCTGCGGTGTGTGAGGAATTCTTAGCATTTCATTATGGTGTTACCCGTTAATAATGAGATATGGTTCTCTTGTTTGGTGTCATTTTTCATGTTGGGTACATTTGGGGTGTTGTCTATTGGTGCATGGACTATACGGGTTATGGCTTTAGGTGGTATAGATATGTCCTGTTACTGGAGTGGTTGTGACGGATGAGAGGAGGTCATCGAACCTAGGATAGGTGTTATCAGATCTGGTTGCGGCATTTTTGGGAGGAGGTTGACGTTGATCGGCTTAGAAGTTTTGCTACATTTCCTGTCGACGGGAGAGAGTTCAATCACTTGTTGATACGAAGAATGGTTATGGGTGTTTGCATGTTTCTCTCATCATTGGTAGTATATTGAGGTGTTATAACGGGTCTCTGTCCGATGTCGGGTTTATTACCGGCATTTGGGTGACTTGGGTGTCTGTTGTGATTTGAGCTTATCGTTAGGAGTGTTCGAGATGGTGATATATCATGTGACTTCGTCTTGAGTTATGACTCTAGTTGGGTACAACATGTTCAGGCATATACAGTGTGTGGAGGCATGATTCTAATCTTGTAGATAAGTTCTGACGTGGAATTCGGGTTCTAAGGCGTAGGGATTAGGTTGGATATAGTGGCAATCGAATGTGTTGTGTTATTAGATCGATGCGGGGTAGGGTGACGTGGGTTCACCCCCGGGTATGTGCATGGTAAGGTTATTCGGTGGTTTGATGGCTTTTGGAACAACTCTTGGCACGTTTGAGAACAAACGTTTGTTTAAGAGGGGGAGAATGTAACGACCCGGTCGGTCGTTCCGAGAGTTTAGCCCGTTTCCCCCATTTCGGCTTCATTGCTTGTGTGGTTCATCTCTTTTGTGTGGTGTTAGGTTGGTTGACTTGGGTTCAGAGTGGTCGTGGTGAAAATTAAGGCACTTAGTCTCTTAAAGGAGCTCAATAGTTGGAAAAGGTCAACCGAGAGTTGACTTATAGGTAAACGACCTCGGAATACGGATTTTATGGCTCGGATAGCTTCGTTAGGTGATTTGGGACTTAGGAGTGTGTTCGAAATGTAGTTTTGATGTCCGGTGTAGAATTATGATTGAATTGGCGAAAGTTAGTTTTTGGCGATTTCCGGTCGGCAAGGAAAATACGCTATCGGGGTCGGAATGAAATTCCGGAAGTTGGAGAAGATTCGTAGCGTCATTCTGGATGTGTGTACAAATTTTCATATCATTCGGACAAGGTTTGGTTAGTTTCGGCATTGTTGGTGAATTTCGGAAGCTTCAATATCTTTAGGCTTGAATCATGGGTTGATTTGGTGTTTTGATGTTATTTTGGGGTGCTTCGAGAGTTTGACTAAGTCAGGATGATCATTTAAGACTTGTTTGTAATATTGGATGGGGTTCCGAGGGCCTCGAGTTGAGTTTGGATGGGTAACGACATGATTTTTGGCATTTTGGAGTTGCTGGTGTGATACTTTCTGGTGTTTCCGCACCTGCGGATGGGGAACCGCAGGTGCGAGCCCGCAGAAGCGGACAAGGCTCTGAAGATGCGGAACTTGGCTGGGTCATCAAAGGTCGCAGGTGTGAGACTTGGACCGCACCTGCGGAGTCGCAGGTGCGGAGAAGGTCCCTTAAGTGAATTCTCGCAGGTGCACACCTGGGACCGCAGGTGCGAGAAAAGGACCACAGGTGCGACTATCGCTGGGCAGAACCTATATAAAAAATGCTTAGCGAATTTTGGTTATTCTTTCACCATTGTTATTCGGGTTTGAAGCTTTTGAAGGGTTTTTGAAGAGGGAAATCGAGAGTTCTTCGTGGAGGTAAGGCTTTTGGACTTAAAATTCATTTATATATGATTAATGGACTGATTAGTGGTGAAATTTGTGGGAAATTAGTACAAAGATTGGGTAATTAGGTCTTGTGATTAGAGACTTTAAATTTAGGATTTGAGGGGTCATTTGAAGTCCAATTTCGATGTTCTTGGTATGTATAGACTCATGAGGGAATGAGGATTCTAGTTTTGTTATTATTACCGAATTCCGAGACGTGGGATGGGGGGTCGGGTTTGGCCAATTTCGGGATTTTTGGGTAAATTTGGTAATTTTCGAATGGGTTTCATTCCTTGGCGTATTATAATGATATGAATATGATTTTTGGTAGATTTGGAGCACTCGGAGGACCAGTCTAGAGGTAAAGGCATTGAGGTCTAGGTTTTTAGCTGGTTTTGAAGTAAGTAACATTTCCAAACTTGGTTCCGAGGGTTCAAAACTCCGAGCTATATGATTTATGACTATAATTGAGGTGACGCACATGTCAAGTGACGGACGTGCAGGCGTGCACCGAGTATTTTTGGCCTGGCTCATCCCATGGCATTTGTTTAGTACCTATTACTGATCGAAATTCGCACTTCTATTAATGTAGTAATTGTGAACCTGTTAGAAATCATGTTAAGTATAAATGCTAGGCTTCACGCCGAAATTGCTGAGACCCGAGTTCGTATATTACTGTCTCATTTTGTGATTATTTGATTCCATATACTCAGTCCTGTTATAGCATATCACTTCATACCTCAGTCTTAGTATTGTTAATTATATGCATACGTATCATTGTTTCGGGCTGATGGATGCATCTGTGATCCATGTGAGTGAGACTGGAGAGTAATGACTGCGTGAGGCCGAGAGCCTGTTATTGACACAGTTATAAGATCGGACTGCACACTGCAACGATACTTAAATCATGCCTTCGTTGGCTTGATATAGCGCTTGGGCCACTAGGGCCCCTCCAGAGTCTTTACACCCACAATGAGCGCATTGACACAATTATGTGAGGGATGGATCTTCCCTGGACATGGATCTTGTCCGAGTGTTGTATTCCATAGATGGACCTTCTCCGTGGGGCTGGATTGGCCTTTTTCCTCAGTACACAGTGACTACAGTCACCAATGATTATGTACATTCCGGGATGGACTTTACCTGGGCCTGAGAGCCAAATACGGTACTGAGTGGACTGCTGGTTTCATACATATATTTTTATGATGACATGTAGAGTATACTGGCATACTTGGCATATTTACTCATTCTGATAAACTGTTAGCATGTCTAATTTCTGTATATTGTTTATTGTAAATTCTGAGGTTTTTTCTATCACTACCTCTCAGCCCATAGTTTGGGTTCGTTACTTCTGAGTTGGTGTACTCACGTTACCCCTACACCTTGTGTGCAGATCCAGGTACGCCGGGACCCGGTAGTGGATATTGAGCAGCTGTCAGAGTTTCATTGGAGTTGTCGAGGTAGCAGCTGGCGATCGCGATCTCATCTTCTCTTTCTTATTCCACCTGTTGCTCTTATTTTGAGACTATGTTGTCTATTTCTTCATTTCGTTATTTTATGATATAGCAGCTCACGACTGAGTGACACCGGATCCGGGGTTGGAGGTTTTAAATTTTGTTTTCAAATATTTTTTTAAACTTCAGATTATTAGTATTATCAGTAATTTCGTTTAAAATTTTACTTTTACTGGAAATTGAACTTAGCTTAGTTAAAAGAGGCGGCTTTCCTGGTTCCACGACAGGCACAATCACGACTCCGAAATTGGCTCGTGATGGTGATGGGCGTGTGAGTGTGCACTATGTGAATTGTGACTTCGTTGTCTCCATGACACTGTATAGTGGCCCTATTTTGTTGATATCTGTGTTTTCACCATGTGATAAAGTAACTGAGCTGTCAATCATGCTAGATATCATGTTTAGGCTTTATGCTAATATTGTTAAGACCCATAGTGGTCGTTTTCTGCTGTCATCTCACTGATTTTATTGATGTTTTGTACTCAGTCATATTCATGCATTCATATCATATCTCAATCTCAATTGCTATTTATTGATACATCATATCATTGTTGTCAGGCTAGTTTCATGACATTGTGAGTTCGTGAGTGAGAATGGAGAGATTAATGACCGAATGAGGCCGAAGGCCTAAGTGAGAGTGATATTTTGGGATCGGGCTGCACGCCGCAGCGATATAGCGCTTGGGCTGAAGGAGAGTCTGCACACGCCCAGTGAGCGCAGCTGATTATATATATGTATATGGATCGGGTTGCACACCGCAACAAGCCTCATGACTATTCATATATGGATCGGGTTGCACGTTGCAACAAGCCTTATGGCTATTTATAATGGATCTGGTTTCACGCCGCAACAAGACTTATGGCTATTTATATATGGATCAGGTTGCACGCCGAAACAACCCTAATAGCTATTTATATATGGACCGGGTTGCACGCCGCAACAAGCCTTATGGCTATATATATATGGATCGGGTTGCACGTTGCAACGAGTATTGTACAGTGCTGAGTGATTGAGTGTACAGAGTACGGAGCACGGTAAAAGAGAACGAGAGATAGTGAAACTGAGTATTCTGAGAGTGTGAGTACATGAGTTTATCATTGAGAGACGCTTCATTTGACATGCATACCTGAGATACATGCATAGAGATGTATTTCCTTCTATTACCCATTTTGGTGACATCTATAATTTTACCTGTATCTTGACATGTAGGCATAGAGATGTACTTTCCTCACGCTATCTGAAAATGAAACATCTTACTTATTGTTCAAAGGAGTTTTGGGAAAAATCACAGTTTTTCAAACTGACTCGTATTTTTAACAAATTTCGGTAAAAGATTTGGATTTTCACTGAGATACTTGAAATGCATGCCTATTTTTTTGAAATGTGAACGAGTTGTTCATTTTATTTCTGAGATATTTCTTTAATTACTTGTACTATGCCGTCATGAACTATTGCGGAATATTGGTATTGGATCCGACATTTGTGTTAGCTTGTCACTACCTTCAACCTAAAGTTAGTTTTGTTGCTTACTGAGTACATGGAGTCGGTTGTACTCATACTACACTTCTGCACCTTGCGTGCAGATGTTGACTGATGATGTTGCTGTAATCGACGGGAGCTGGGATTGAAGATGTAACTGCGATTCCTGTTGTAGTTGTCTCTTATTCATGGTAGCCTTAGATTTATAGAACTCTGTTTATGTACTTTTCAAACAGAAGATGTATTTACTTCCTATCAACTTTGTAAACTCTATTCTTAGAAGCTCGTGATTTATACTACCAGTCCATGAGAAATGTATAAGATTCAGTAAATTACTTTTGTTTAATTGCCTTGTTAATATTATTGAAATTGGATATATATTAGTTGGCTTACCTAGCGGGTTGAGTTAGGTGCCATTACTACTAATGGATTTGGAGTCGTAACAGTGATGGATTCTTCAAAAATGCACCTGAATTTTGTTGCTTGTTTTTTCCTTCAACCAAAGCCTGTTTTTCACCAAACAATTTGTAAATCATTATTTCAAGCGTTGGGCATGTTTAAAACACTGTCTAGGACTTATTAACCTGGAAATACAGGGCATTGCAAGTTAGAGAATTTAACAAGGATAAAGAAGAGTTGGGGGATCTTCGATTTGGGTTACTGAAAACACTAATCAAACCACGTAGTTGGAAACCATAGACAAATTAGCGCAAAAGAAAAAATTAATTACAAACTGTTACATCCTTAAAGAACTTAAAACTGTTTTAAGAAAATAAATATGCAGTTACCTTGATCAGCTATCTTAAACAAAAAAGAGAAGAAAACAAAAGTTTTTTCTGAAGTTCGGAAAATTCCCCGTTCCATTATCATTTCTAATGTTTTCTTTTTATTTTTAATAATTTTTTTTTTTTGTTTCTTTATGATAATTACTTATGCCTCCTAGCTAGTTCAATAAATCGAAAAAGGATACAATTTCAGACAGCCACCTTGTTTCTCGGAAAGTACGTGTAGTGCAGCTTCTACCTTCCCCTCCTAAAGCTGAAAATTGTTTTTTTGTTTGTTTTTTTGTACAACACATTTTCATGCAACGATGTCAATCAAAGTCCAACCGAGCCATAACACCACGGCTGAAGGCGTTTTATTTTTGCTATAATATTCCATACCGAATAAAAAATGCTTTTCTTTGGTCAATGACTAGTTAATACAAGAAAAGTCATGCATGATTCAATGAATTATATATGATTGAGAAGCACAATCCATTATTCAGTTCATCTACACGTATCAACTTTTGGTTGGCTATCTAGATAAATCGTGCAAAGAAGAAGCAAGCAGAAAGCAATAATTTCAATAACAAAGGCAAATGAGGTATAAAAGTGCCTATATAAATATGGTCCAAAGAAGCATTCGATCGAAGACCAACAACGAACATATTTCGAGTTGATATATAGTATATTAATTGGCTCTTTTGTGTGGAGAAGAAACCAAAGGGAAAAATGAAGCAAAGTAATCTTGTTTTTCTTCTATTGGTTATAGTAGTAGCTTTCGGGATTTGCAATGCAGATAAGCTGAAGATGAATTACTATCACAAGAGCTGTCCTTCAGTTGAAAGAATTGTGAGGGATATTACATGGAGCAGAGTTGCTGCTGATCCCAGCTTGCCAGCAAAGCTACTTCGTCTTCACTACCATGACTGCTTTGTTAGGGTATATGCACGTAGCTAGCCACTATGTGTTAAGTTATATATGCTGATAGTGTACTCATTAGTTCACGTATACTTTCACATTTCCACATGTAATACTTATATTCCGAATATTGCAGGGATGTGATGCATCAGTTTTACTAGACTCTACACCAAAAAACAATGCAGAAAAAGAAGCCCTACCAAATCGATCTTTAGGAGGTTACGAGGTTATCGATGATATAAAGAAGAAACTAGAACAAGTGTGCCCACATAAAGTTTCTTGTGCTGATATTCTAGCCATGGTAACTCGAGATGCAGTTTCATACCAAGTAAGAACGTACATACAATAATGCAGAATGAAAGCTTAATTTTTCTTGCTTTATCTATAATTACTACAATTATAACTGACATATTCGGGTGAATATTTTTTTATATTATATATTAGTGCATATATAGAACTTAAATCCATTAACGTTTGATTGGAAACAGTTCGGACGATCAATGTGGAAAATTCCAACAGGGCGAAAAGACGGAAGAGTATCAAAGGCATCGGAAGCATTAGCCAGCTTGCCGTCGCCATTTGCAAACTTCACCACTCTTTTGCGACAATTTGAAGACAACGATTTGGACATTGTCGATTTGGTCACTTTGTCAGGTAATAACTAACTCTAAATAACATTTATCATATATATATATATATATATATATATTGTTTTAATGTTTTCCTTTTTATGTGAAATATATCCACAACTCCATAAGTCAATGATGAATTAATTGTGTACTTGCAGGAGCACATACCATAGGAATAACACATTGCACATTGGTTGCAAGAAGACTTTATAATTTCACAGGAAAGGGCGATGCCGATCCTTCATTGAATCCCAATTATGCTACAATATTGAGAACAATGTGCCCTAACCCTATCAATCCAAAAACTGCTCTAGAACTGGATCCAAAAAGTTCATTATCTTTTGATAGCCATTACTATGAGGCTCTGAATCAAAACAAAGGCCTACTCAGCTCTGATGCGGCGTTAATGACTAACTCCCATTCTGCTCAAATTGTAAGAAAACTGCAAAATCCCCATGTTTTTTTAGCCTTTTTCGGCCGTTCGATGAAGAAAATGGGCGATATTATTAGAGTCATCGCGGATGGTGAAGGAGAAATAAGGAAGAATTGTAGAGTTGTAAATGCCTAAACTCGAACTAAATACTGGAGTTACAGGCTTTTCAAAACCTTTTTCTTTTTAACTCATGGCTTTTTCTCGATCTTACTGTAATGTGATCAATTACTCAGATTTTCTTGTAATTTCAGAAAGCGTACTACTGTATATTAATGTATTTCGGTGAGTTTATTATTATGTTTCGTTGTCAAGCATCTCTAGTGGCGATGTCAATCTTATTGTTTATAAAATTATATCTTATATTTTTCCGCTAATGATTAATAAAAGCAAAGCTTACCCTTAGACTTAATAACTTGCTAGTATTAGTACCCGCACTATGCGTGGATATTATTAAGAATATTAAACGTATCCGGATCCGTAGTTTGACGGTCCCGGTGGGTCCGTATCGTAATTTGGGACTTGGGCGTATGTCCGGAGTAGAATTTGGAGGTCTCTGGTTCGAGTTATTAATTTTTGGTGAAAATTGAAAGTTTGAAAGTTTAATAATTTTTAAGAATCGACTGATGTTTGGTCTTGTTGATACCGGGTCCATATTTTGGTTCCTGAGCCCGGTATAGGCTCACTATTATATTTATGACTTGTCTATCAAATTTGGTGAGAAACGGAGTTGGTTTGGCGTGATTCGGACGTTTGATTGTGAAAATAGAAGTTTTAAAGTTTTCATGAAAATTTCCTTTGATTTGGTGTCTGATTCGTAGTTCTAGGCGTTATTTTGGTGTTTTAATCACGAGCTAGTTCTTATGAGGTTTTTGGACTTGTGTGCATAATTGGTTTGGAGCCCCGAGGGCTCGGGTGAATTTCGGATAGGCTACAGATGGTTTTGGACTTAGAAAAATCTGGTTTTCCTCAGCTTCAGCTGTCAACTGGTTTCCTTCTTCGTGTTCGCGAAGGTACTCTCACGAACGCGAAGAGCAAACTGGGGCTGCGTGAAAATTATTCTTTGCTAACGCGGAGCAATGGGGACATTATCCTTCGCGAACGCGTAAGCATGGGACCTAATTAACCTATACTCTTCGTGAACGTGGTACATGGCTCGCAAACGCGTAGGCTGGTGGGTATAAGCCTTCGCGAACGCGTAGGCTATTTGAGTTGCTGCTTCGCGATCGCGGCAAGCCCTTCACGAACGCGAAGAAGGCCTGGAGCCAGTTATTTAAAACAACCAGAAAACGAGATTCTCCCATTTTTTTCATAAACTTTCCATTAGAGCTTGGCCTAGGTGCGATTTTGAAGAGAAAACTTAGCACCAATTCATAGGTTTAGGTGCAATTTTGAAGAGAAAACTCAGCACCAATTCATAGGTTTGTACTCTTTAACTCATTTTCTTCCATTTCTAACATCATCCATTAATTCCTAGCCTTAATATTTGTTCTTCCATGGTAGAAAACAAGGGATTTAGGAAGAATTGAGGGGGGATGGGGGAGGGGGTTTGCAAATTTGGGATTTAGACCTCAATTTGATGTCGGATTCCGAAACTAATTACATAATCGGGCTCGGGGGTGAATGGTTAATCAGGTTTTTGTTCGAATTTCGGGTTGGACCAAGCTGGCCTGGGAGTTGACTTCTACAATAATGACCTAAATTGAATCCTTTGCAATTTTGGGTAGTTCCTAAGACTTAATTTGAATCGTTTGGTTGGTAATTTGCTAGATTCTATCGGTTCAAAGGCTTGTTTGAAAGGTACAACGGTTGATTGAGCTTTGAATTGATTCTTGGAGCGAGGTAAGTGTCGTGGTTAACCTTGACTTGAGGGATTATGACTTATTTATCTATTTTTTACATGTTTAGATGTTGGGTACAACGTATTTGTAAGATGACGAGTACTTATGCGTTGTTGTCGGGTTAAAGCATGCGGGTGAGACTTGTTCCTTGTAATTATTGCTGACTTTGATCATGTCATCCATTCTTAGACTAGTTATTTGTTAAATTGATCATTTTTACTGTGTTTACAGATTTTTGTGATAATTGAGTATTGATTCCAAAGTTGAGATTAATATTATGGAACCATTGTTGAAGAAAGGCTTGTTCTTGTTGATCCTATCTCCCTGTTATTACTTGTTCATTGTTATGTGGTAAGGGAGAGTGTTAAAGCACGAAGGATAATGTCGTGCCATATTGTGAGTGTTAATGCACGAAGGGTGATGTCGTGCCATATTGTGAATGTTAATGCACGAAAGGTGATGCCGTGCCATATTGTGAGTGTAAAAGCACGAAGGTGGTGTCTTGCCATGTTATGAGAGTTAATGCATGAAGGGTGTTGTCGTGCCATATTTATTGATTAATATTGTAAGTGAGAGTAAACGCACGAAGGGTGATGCCGTGTAGTATTATTGTTTCATTGTGAGGTTGAGAGTAAAAGCACGAAGGGTTTGGAGGATCGGTACAGAGATGTCTGTACTTATCTTCCAGAGGCTATGAAGTTTAGGAACAAATATCACTTCTATTCTTCTCTGTCGTGTGATTTTGTTCTCTCATTGCTACTTGAACTCTTCTACTCTTGTTCTCTTGTAGATGGCGAGAACATGTACCGCGTCTTCAGCTGAGCAGCAGCTAGAGCCCCTAGTGGCAGCTCCTACGAGGGGCAGAGGTCGAGGCCGAGGCAGGGGCATGGCTCAGCCCAAAGCTCGAGCAGAAGCACCAATAGTGGAGCCTCAGGTAGAGTTTGACGAGGAGGTTCCAGCCCAGACTGTTCCTATCAGACCAGCTCAGGTCCCGGAGGGGTTCATCGCCACCCGAGTGCTTCAGGATGCTTTGGTCCGTTTGGTGGGCCTTATGGAGAGTATGGCCCAGACTGGCACATTTACCATGGAACTAGCCGTCTATCAAGATAGATGAGGAGCACAGACTCCCACTACTCACACCCTGGAGCAGATGGCTCCCCAGTATCAGACTACAGCAGCTCAGCCAATTGGAGTAGTTCAGCCGGTGGTTGCGGCATAGGCTGGTGATGGACAATCTATGTCTTCTGAGGGCTTATTGAGGTTGGACAAGTTCACCAAGCTCTTTCTAGTTCAGTTCAGTGGTTCACCTTCTGAGGACCCACATGATTACTTTGACTGCCGCCATGAGGTTCTACAGAACATGTGGATAGTTGAGACTAACGGGGTCGAATTTGTTGTGTTTCAGATGACGGGTTCCGCCAAGAGATGGTGGAAGGATTTTGTATTCACCGGACCAGCTGGGTCGCCTACTCTTACTTCAGGCTAGTTCTCTCAAATATTTCTTGAGAAGTTCCTTCCTGTCACACTGAGAGAGGAGTATCGCAGGCAGTTCGAGCGTCTCCAGCAAGGAAATATGCCCGTCACTTAGTATGAGACTCGTTTTATGGATTTGGCCCGTCATGATATTCTTCTACTCCTTACCAAGAGAGAGAGGGTGAGAAGGTTTATTAAGGGACTTGCTCAGCCTATCAAGTTACAGATGGCCAAGGATACTAGGAGTGAGATTTCTTTTCAGATGGCTACCAATATTGCCAAGCGAGTCGGATGGTTCTTGCATAGGAGGAGTTTAGGGGTCTGACAAGAGGCCTCATCATTCCGGTGGGTTTAGCGGCGCCTCGTCTTGAGGCAGGGGTACGTTTGGTA
Organism: Nicotiana knightiana; assembly: GCA_005239525.1. Lineage (NCBI taxonomy): Eukaryota > Viridiplantae > Streptophyta > Magnoliopsida > Solanales > Solanaceae > Nicotiana > Nicotiana knightiana. The sequence goes on along the minus strand of ML387735.1, from coordinate 74,908 downwards.
GAGACCATCCTCCCAGGCTATTTCATTCAGCACTCTACACATCCCACGGTGCTTTAGGTAGTCGTGGCCCTCATATGCCTTATTCCGACCAACTAGCCTACAGTGCACCACCAGCTCCTATTAGTGAACCTCCACTCCAGAGTTTTCGGGGTGGTTACTCAGGTCGACAAGGTCAGTTTCAGGGTCAACAGTCACAGCAGCTGAGGTCCTGTTATACTTGTGGTGATGCGAGGCACATTGCTATATTTTGCCCTCGTGCATCGAGCAATTCACATCATCAGGGTTCACGTTCCATGGTCTCGACACCGGGTGCTTCATTGACCGCTCAACCAGAGGTAAGGGTCAGGCAGCCAGATGTTGAGGTCTGGCAGCCAGAGGTAGAGGTCTGGCCACTAGAGGTGGAGGCCAGTCAGCCAGCTAGGGGCTGCCCTGGAGATGTAGTTCAGAATGGTGGGGCCCAACCCCGATGCTATGCTTTTCTATTCAGGCCTGAGGCTGAGCTATTTTAACGTTGTTATCACATGTACTATTTCAGTTTTGTAGTAGAGATGATTCATATTTATTTTATTCGAGTTCTCATTATTCCTATGTGTCATCTTATTTTGCTTCATATTTGGTTGTGCCTCGTGATTCTTTGAGTGCTCTTGTGTATGTGTCCACACCTGTGGGAGATGATATTGTTGTAGATCATGTTTATCGTTCGTGTGTGGTTATCATTGGGTGTCTTGATACTAGTGTGGATCTCCTACTTCTCGAAATGGTTGATTTTGATGTTATCTTGGGTATGGATTGGCTGTCACCTTATCACTCTATATTGGATTGTCACGCCAAGACAGTAACCTTAGCCTTGTTGGGGGTTGCCTCGATTGGAATGGAGAGGGACTCCTGGACATTTTATCAGCAGGGTTATCTCTTATATGAAGGCTCGGCGTATGGTCGAGAAGGGGTGTCTAGCTTATTTGGCTTATGTCCGCGATTCTAGTGCGGAGGTTCCTTCCATGGATTCAGTGCCAGTTGTCTGTGAGTTTTCAGAGGTTTTTCCTGCAGACCTGCCGCAGATGCCACCCGACAGGGATATTGACTTCTGTATTGATTTGGCTCTGAGCACTCAGCCCATCTCAATTCTGCCATACCGTATGGCCTCGCCAGATTTGAAAGAATTGAAGGAGCAGCTACAATATTTTCTTGATAAGGGCTTCATTATACCTAGTGTCTCGCCCTGGGGTGCGCCCATGTTGTTTGTGAAGAAGAAGGATGGATCGATGAGGATGTGCATAGATTATAGGTAGTTGAACAAAGTCACCATCAAGAACAAGTATCCACTGCCGAGGATTGATGACTTATTTGATCAGCTTCAGGGTGCCAATGTGTTTTCAAAGATTGATTTGAGGTCTGGCTACCATCAGTTGAGGATTAGAGCATTCGATGTTCCTAAGATAGTTTCAGACTAGGTACGGGCATTATGAGTTTCTAATGAAATCCTTTGGGTTGACAAATTCCCCAGTATCATTTATGGATTTGATGAACCCAGTGTTCAAGCTCTATTTGGACTCCTTTGTGATTGTGCTTATTGATGATATCTTGATCTACTCCCGTAGTTGAGAAGAGCACGAGCAGCTTAGATTGTACTTCTGACTTTGAGAGACAACCAATTATATGCTAAGTTTTCAAAATGCGAGTTTTGGTTGAGCTCAATCACTTTCTTGGGGCACGTTGTATCAGCAGAGGGTATTCGGGTGGATCCTAAAAAGATTGAGGCAGTTTAGAACTGGCATAGTGTCACGCCCCAAACCTAAAGAGGTGTGGCCGGCACCTATACTCGGCCTGAGCGTACCACTCTCTAACTGTGAACTCTGGAGGGGTAACCCTCAACTTAGGCCGATGAGGACATATTCGGAATCATCTGAAAATAATGTCTACAACAAGAAATACCAAAATAAACATCTACATAGGGCTGGTAAATCCACAATACTGATATAAAAAATGTACAAGACTCATCGATAATCCTCTAGAGATAACAAACTGTATCACGGTCTGGACAGGGCCTCGACCTACCCATCAAACCTGTACATATAAAATGGACTCCAAGGTCTAGACCTGGTAAATGCGAGGAAGTGGAGCTTACCAACCAAGATAATGTTTGACTCTATCTAGTGGGAAGGTCTATCCAGCTGCCTATCAGGACTTGCATGCATGAAATGCAGTGTCCCCAGCAAAAGGGACGTAAGTACGAAATAATGTACCGAGTATGTAAGGCAACGTAATAACTGAAAGCTAAAACTGAACTGATAATATAATAACTGAAAGTACCTGGGAGTCAATATGATCGAAGATATTCTTACCTGCTTATACTGACTCATCTCTCTCAACATAGTAAGTAAAATAGTTGTCCAGCCCTATAAGGCTCGGTATGTGTAACTGCTCTGCCGTAGTAGGCTCGCTCAAGGTGCTCGGCCATACTAGGCTCTATATCTCGGTCATTCTAGGCTCGCCCCTAGGCGCTCGACTACAGTAGGCTTGGTATATAACTTACCATCTGATCAAAGGTTTCCCAATAGGGGCCTTCCATCGATTATAGCTCGATGGTGGTGAAAATACTGTAATACTGTGTGTGTGTATATATATATATATATATATATATATATATATATATATATATATATATATATATATATATATATGTACATATATACACACACACACACACAAACACTCTGCTCTCTTGGATGAAAGAAGACAATACTAAACTGAATATGAAGTCCCGATAAGGGAGAATACAGTAACTTATGAGACTAGGATAATGTACATAAGTTCAGGTATATGAACTTCTCTTTATGCCTCGTTATCAAACTCATGTAGTTATGGGTTCATGTCAAAATGAAGAAAGGTTTAGCCTTAACATACCTTATCACAATCTTTCCAATCACCAATTTGAACTCGCCTCTTTGAACCTTAATCTACAACAACGATAATAATACTATCATTAAGTTACGAAAAGTACAACTATAGCACAACGAACGACAAGCTTATTTTGTATTAAAACGGGCAGTATCTCCCCTATAATCCTTCTTTCCTACAAATTCAAGATAACACCAAAAACACAATAACAAAACAATATCAATATGTATACATTATTTTCCAACTTTATATACACCACAAAATACTACAAAACAGCCTAACGCACCCAATCTCTTCATACACAAAACGACCACCATAGTAGTGTCAAACAACCCAAAATTATTACGACGAACGACCAGCCCACCACCCTGAATTTATATACTATTTCTCCACACCCTTCCTCCTCCAAAAATCCATAAAATAGTAGAAAAATACGCAATCCAACAGCAACACAAAACAATCCACAAAACAGACCGCTACAAGTGAATAACTCGAACTCACGACTTTCTATCACCGTCCCGTGGTTCTTACAATTATAGAACAACTTTCCATAAATCTCCAAAATAAAAAATGTATGAAAGAGATCAGTAAAATTACCCTGTTTGTTGACTAACTCGGCTCATATCTTCGTTCTTCAAACTCAAGATTTTTCCTCCAACTAGAACTTGAAAAGGAGAGAAACTCAATTAGGGTTTGTGTGCAATTTTTGGGAGGATGTTTGCAGGGGTTTAGGTCTCTCTTATCAGTTTATTATATGAATTAATAGGCCTTTAAAAGGTCTCTATGGACGACCTGAAATGGCCCATTTTCAGACTCTCATTTAAGCAAGTAGGTGACACACCTACTTATCACCTAGCAGCTTGCGCACTCTCGCAAAAATGCATATATCTCCACTCCAATGTCATATTGACAAACAGTTTAATGAGTTAGAAAATAGACTCATAGATATTAAATTTGATTTATGGAACACCCCATAACTCTAAGTATATTGGGAGAAATCGCAGTTACATTTGACATAAATTTCAGTAAAACTTATGAATGTAACTTGTGATGATCTTTGCCAACTTTTGTTCCACAAATCGCTTGACTTCAAATCATAACAGACGACTATCATATGACAATAAATCTTAACATAACCTCCTTAGAATTTTGAGCACCCTAGTCTCACCCCAAAAGTCCATGTTATAACATTCCCAACTTGTCGACTTTCGACGAAACTTATTTCTTCAATTGGTTTAGCTTCTAAGCCTTCCAACCCTCGGTAGTTGCAGTCTGTGATCTTAAATATTTGTAACCTCCAAGTTAGTATGATTAACTTACTTTATTTACTTTCAAATATGATCTTATTTCAGAGCTTACATCAATTGACTTTTCACGTACTCTTACGTACGAAAACATGGGGTTAACATCATTCCCCCATTTGGAACATTCGTCCTCGAATGTTGACTGATGTGCTTATCAGTCTCATAACTTATAGCTCTTATGAATAATTTAGTATTGTCCTTGACATCTAGGCAACTATTCTGTGAATAAATCTAAAGCACAGGGCATTCCCCTCTCTAGGCCTCTTCTCGCACCACGACCTGTGGTCGGAATTCTTCAAATCTCGTTACTATTTCTACCTCTGTTGTGCAGCCTGTACGACTCTATCCATGTATGTGAGCCTATGCGGCTCTTCTCTCCTTTTTCCTCCAGCTATTATCTAATCTCTAGGCCTCACTTTGTGAACATATACAATACTATAACAAGTTGTCCCTCTAGGCATCTATTGGTGTACTGAAGTCCTTCACTTGATACTTTGTCGAACTTACGACTATTGCTATAGCCTTGGTTATATATCCTTATGAATTTACTACATCTAGGTAGGTCATACTGTACCATAACACTTACTTCAGTTTATTATTACCTAGGTTTGCTACCCAACTCCAGGTTACCCTTTTTCTGCTTATCCTATATGTATGAATCTAAGTCCTTTAGTTCTTCCTCATTACTGTTCATCTTAAGAATGACGACCTAATCTCATCTCATACTTTAGAACTTTTATCCGCCTATTGTTGATTCACCTTAATGTTGATCTATAATCTACCACTGATAACTTGAAACCTCTTACGTAATACAATGCCCTAAGGGCTCACGTCTCATCAGGGAACAACTGAAGTTATTTGCATGATCCACCTAGGGAGGATTTAACCATATTACATAGCATCCCAATTTAGTTTATACTATGGGGTATTCTAATCCTATGCAATTCATGAAATCCCTTTTCTCTACATCATTACTCAATCGAAGGCCAATATGTCATCCACTTATCATTTATTACAATTGTACCCTTATTCTACTACCAGGGCATCATTCCCTCTTTTCCATATTCTCCTAGTCTCAAACTCCTCCGAGTTTATTCAGGTTATACAGGGCTTTATACAACTTACGGGAACCATCAACTCTCTTGTTTTGATGGGATTAATCCTAAGGCCTTATCTATTATCCTAACCTTCTCATTCACCTTTTATTATCCTTACTCATGTATACCTAAAACCTTTTTGCTCTACCATACGTTAGCTTACGACCTACGCATATCTATTTATACTGTTCGCAACCTTCCTTTAACTTTCTAGCACCATAGATTTCCTTATATTATTCTGGAATCTCAAGTGAGGCATCATGCTGTCTCTAAATCTTCTTTACTCTCTTAACTAGACCTCTCGGTACCTGGAAACTATAGGGTGGAAGATATTCTACTGACGACACCAATATCATTTTTGGATACTGAATCACAGTGCTTCCTGCACTTTACATGAAGTATGGACTATACATAACCTTCTGCATTTGAGTATCTCGTACCTTCTTCACTTTTACCTTACTTACCATTAAATCTTGAATCGTATCTCTGTCTTCTCCATAACCTCCCTTCTACATAGGTAGGATTCACATCCACGACTTGAAGCTCTACTATAATACTTGCACCTCTGGTGCATACACAATCCAATGGGAGCTTTATATTGACTTCTTATAAGGCTGGTACTCTTCTAACTGGTTTTATCATAGAGCCGTTATAGAATATGGTTGTTGTACTATCTCTCTCATACCTCTGATATTAAGGGTGATTCTGCAATGTTCTCAATCACGATTTCTATAATTATCTTGGTCTTGTAATCAAACTCCTATATTACTTTGCTGATTAACTCTTTAGATTCCTCTGCTCTCTCAGCTTTATGTAGGCTTAAGCTATATTCCGATCTGCGGCTCAGGGTATTAGTTATTACTTTATCCTTTCGTAGACGCTATGGAACATCCATGATATAATCTTCTAACAATTCAAGCCCTTGTCTGTAACGTGGACTCAATTCTTTCTTTTAACCTATACCGAAGTCTCCCACAACTTTATGAATTCAACATATATGTTGTATGGATAATACTCCGAGATCTTGAGTGCGGTCATAACATAACTAACTCCGGGTGTAGATCGAATAATTCCTTTCGTTCCTTCTCAGCTTTCTTTAAAAGTAAGCAATTACTTCTCTTGGTCGTTCTGCCACTTGTTGCATGAATACTTGGCTTATCTTAGTGCCCACACCTATTGAAATTTCGTGCAACTCATATGATCTCAAATATTACTTTTGATTTTAATTCTCGTTCCTTAGTCACAACAGGTGCTACTTTATTATAGAGTGCATACAATGTCGTGGTGAGACTGTTGTTACAAGATCATTTCTTCTTCAAGTTACTCTGCTTAGGTTGAAGCCTTCTTCATTATTTCCTCAGCTAGTCTTTCATTGTAGTACTTTGAGAAAACCCTTTGACTCTTATAAAGTTGTGAGCTTATTACATCGTATACCCGAAAAAATCTTTAATGTTCTTATAAATATCCTTAGTTTCATACCTCTGTGCCTTTGTGCTTGTAAGATTACTTCTGAACTCAAGTTTTGATTGTCTCTTTAGTGGAACTCTCTCTTTTATTTCATAACACTTATACGGTACCTTTTAATACCCCAACTCATGTATGAATATTTCTCAAGGATTACAATGTCGTATCTGTGAGACTGAATTTTCTATGCTGGTTTTCACTATATCTTGCATGATCTGCTGATTTATCTAATACATCTTGTCTAGCCATAACTATGCTCTTCCTGTATCAACTACTAACTACTCGTCAGTCCATGCTCATATCTATATTCTATGTAACCTCTCTTGGGTTATGTCATTTGTCTTAACTTGCCTTTCGCACTAGCTCTTAATGTATCAAGCGTCCATTCACACTTATTTATCTATAACATCCTGGTCGGGAACCCTTACTGCCTCTCCCCAACATCGTGCTTGAATAATGTTTTGGAGTTGTAACATATCTGTAGGATCTGAATAAATACAATCTCATTCCTTTTGCCTTTCTACCGCATTTTTTCTTTACTACTCCATAGCTACTTGAACTACATAACTCTGACTTAATACCATATCACACTTTCTTCCCCTTTTTAGGGGAGTACTAGAATTTAATGCTATGAAGATTTACCTACAAGTGTTTTACCTCTTCATCTTTGGCATCTTTTGACATCTTCACTGACTCTTACTAGCCTTGCGGAAACCTTTCTCTACCCGGGATAACTGAATTTCTTACGCACGAGGGTGACACATAGTGTAACTGCAACACTTAGTCCCTTAAGCTTAACTCTGCTCACAGTGCTTGATTTAGGGAAGATTCTTCCTGAATGACCTTTGATAGTCTCCGGCAACGGCGCCAAAATTTGACGAGCGCAAAACCGGCGTATAAACTTAGGCTCACTATTCGAATATAGTATAGAAATTATCATATCAATAGGGATTGTAGTTAAACAGTGTTTTCATAGTTTACAACTTTATTGCTATTCAAGATGATCAACAATTTAGATTTGTGTGAATTAAAAATAACATTAAATAAAAGTCTAACTACTGGCGAATGAAAATTGCAACAAGAGTAAGCAAGAAGGTATCAAGGGAAAAAAATAGGTTTGATAGGCTAGGTGCAAGATGCAGGTTTGGGATTTACTTTAGATAATTCACTTCAATGTTCAAGTGAGTATCTCGAATTCACTTGGTTATTAGTTCAATTATTTAGTAGAAACTCCTTTCTTGATTAAGTCTCAACCTCACAATATGAACCAATTTTAAGTGCGTGAAGATATGCAAGAATCCGTAGTGGATTGATCTTTAGGAGAACCTCTTTCGATTATCCTCCTAACATTGTTTAGTCAACAATTCAACTAACCTCTTTCGATTACTAAGAAGAATTAGTGACTTCAACCAACATAATATAAAGCAACAATATCATAAGTTATGCCTCTCTCGATTACATTAACAAGTGAATAAATATGCAACAATTAAAACATTCAAAACGATTCAGTACATAAAACTAGAGTTAATTATCCACAAACAAATATCTATACACCAAATCCATCAAACCCTAAAGAGAACAACTCCATAGACATGGAGTAATTCATCATAATTAAGTGTAAGTAAAGAAAAACATTAAAAAATCTAAACCCTTGTCTTGAGTTGGGATTGAATGATGGATTACTTGTGCTCTTACTTCTCCAACTTCTCCTTAGCCTCCTTAGATCTAAATTATGTCAAAAGTCCCAAAAATAATATTTTTCTATGTATATATACCAAGTAGAGTCGGGCACAAACACATACACCTTCTCCTATGAAAAAAAGGACACTTTTCCCGTACAGGGCGTGCGACGCCGTGCACCGTGCACCTGGAAGTGTGCCCGGGCACTTGGCCGCGCATTTTTCACACTTTCTGCCCCATATGCGCGGTCAGTGCGCGGCCTCGAACTTTCCAGAAACATTTCTCCCTGTTCTGTTAAAATTTTGAACAAACGTTAAACATAAAGGTTGTATTCCTTTGAATTATCTTTCCAACAACATATTGTGGAGTCCAAACAGACTTCGGAGCAAAGATTTATGAGTCTTTTACTAGAAAGTGCGCAATATACCTACTCGATTCTTCGTTCGTTCTTTATTATCATCTGTTGATCCCCGAACACGATCCCGACTTAATTACTTGGGATTTTACTCAGACTTCAAATCTCTAAATCATTTGAATTAATTTTAGCATCTACATAGCTCGAAATCACTCCTACTAGGCATAAAATACACAATTAGTGTAAAACACTAGCGATTAAAGCTCAAACTCAACTTAAGTGCAGTAAATTAGAATGTAATAATCGACTAAAACATGAGATTATAGCCTGCCATAAACACCCCACATTTAAACCATTTCTCGTCCTCGAGCAATAAAACCACACTTTATATAGATACAACCTTATTAAACAACACTCAAGACTCATCATACCAAGAATATTTAAAATAGACTAAGCATAATAGTGTAACATCCTTGCCTCAATATTTAACTCACAAGTACCACACATCATTCACAACTTACTCACTTACACCAACATAGAGGTCAACGACATTACCTTTTCTTCATGAATCAAGTTCCCCTCACACAACCAAAAGAGAGTAGTTCCACACACACAAAATTCCAGAACAATTAGGAACTCAAGATAGAAAGAATTCACTCACTCTCAGAAATGACATTCATGTGCCACAAAAGGTGAACCATAGGCTTTCCCGTAGAGTACTATTCTACTAATGGAGTTCTTTTAATCAAGGATCAAGTAGGACTTTAAACTTGTTTTAATGTGGGTTACAGGAAGGGTGGAGTACATTTAGATATAAGAGTGACTACACCTCCCTAAGCACTTTAATACATACACTTTAACAGCTGAAACCCCATACTTATGTCAAACCATAACTCCACCTTCACATCAATGTGCATTAACTCCCTTCTTCTTTAAGCACAATTACATCAAGCGTCACCACTATCAAAGAATATTTTTCACAACAATATAATATTTTTTCTTTATTTTTCAATTCAAGTGGCTCTTACTTTTTCAAAATAATGCACCTTTTCTCCTTATTTCAATAGTTACACTCACAAACCAAACCGACCACCCCTCACTTTATTTTTTACAAAGTTCATAACAATTTCAAGTGCTTACGAGAGGTACAAGGTTCAAATAGACTGTCAATTCAAATAATTGGGTAAGGGTTGTAATATGGTTGCCAAAGAAATAGGATTACAGGCTCAAAGGGGTTAACTAAGATAAAAGAATATCACTGGCTCAACAAACAAATACCTATATCACTTCCTAGACTGAACAAAACTACCATTTCGCTTTGTGAACACACAAGACAAGTTCTAGATATCAGATTCAATCCACAAAATAATACAAAAATCTTACACACACATGGCACATGACTCACTCAAGATTGGCCTCTCAAGACACTCTAGTCAAAACAATTAAGCAAAGTCAAGATCATACAAAATAAGGTACTTATACAAGAGTCAAAAACTGAGCCTAAGAGTCACAACTAAAGCACTTAATATTCTCAAGTCATAACAAAGTCAAGAGGCATTGCTTTCAATTCAAATCATAGCACAAGATTCTCTACTCCTAACAAAAATAAAAACTAACTACACCTGGTTCAAACAAAATCTTTGGAAAAGAACCGCGACACAAAGAAAAAACAAGAGGGAATGAATACACTATATAACAAAAGAAATTTTTTTGGGTATTTTCTTTCGGCTTAAATCCCTCAAGAAACTCGTCGAATGATATCCATCACCGGGAAAAGTCAAATTTTTTTAAAATTTTATGTTTTTTTCAATTTTTTTCTCTATCTCTACTACTCAAACTAACAAAAGAAAACTAAAACTAATATACAAACATACAACATATCCCTCACCCCACACTTTAAGTTGTGGCATGTTCCCATGGCACATAATTAAAAAGCATAAGTCCCTGAATTTTTTTCTTTTCCGAGAACTTATAAACTCCATTCCTAACTCTGAATTCATTCCTCGTTTTCCCTCCTTGGGATTCTTTGTGGAGCTCCTTAAGCCCAAGTCTTTTGAGGATACCTACAAGACTCGCTCTTTTCTTTCTTTCTTTCTTGTCCTCATCTTGAGAGGTGAATTGCTCGTTCATGATGATCCTCAACTTGTTCCTGCATTTTTCACAGGACCAATCCATGTATCTTCGTGTAAATACCCAAAAATAAAATCCATATGATCAAGGTTAGAATAAGAAAACAAAGAAGAAAGGTCAAGTGAATATTCCTCTAGAATGTCCAAGACTATTTGTTTCTCATTCTCTTCTACCAAATGTTGCAAATGTGAAAAGGTGGATGGGTTTTGAACTCTTCTTTCGTTCCTTCACACTCAATCACAATCTTATTTTCAATCATCTCAGTTGAATCACAGTCATCTTGAACAGTGAAAAGCTCTCGTTGTGGATGCTCATCATCTTGGGTAGGCTCATTCTCAAATGGCAGCTCCTCCATATATTCATCATCACAACGCAATGAGCTTTCTGAAAGTGTACTTATTATTTGAATTTCTTGCATTGTTTGGTTGTTCATGGCTTCATCATCTTGTGAAAATCTCTCTACCAGCTTATTTATGTACTTATACTCAAGCTCTTCAAAACTACTATTATCCCCTTGAGGTGTTTCTCTCACTTCGCTTTCATTCCATTTATAATAAAGGTATTCATCCCAACCAGGTTCAAGATTGTGCTCATACGAATTCCCATACCTATACGGACTAGAAACAGAGTGAGCCGTTCAAAATACGAACCATAGGAGGAATACATACCTGGTTGACATTCAACCCATACATGACTTCCACCGCATTTAAAACACATAGCAGACCAATGATAATATTTAACTGCTAACTCTTCAACCATTTTCTTAGGTTGGTTGCGCTCCATCTTCACAACATTTAGAGTTCAATATCTACAATATCTTCTCCAACTTATTAGGAACTACAAATCTTGAAAAGAAGTGACATAATAAAGAAAATAAAATAGAAAAGGAAAAAGAAAAGAAAACAAAAACTAAAACCTTATTCCTGAATTAGCACTACAAACTATTTCAAACACTATTGATTGCCAATCCCTGTCAACGACCCGAAAATTTGACGAGCGCAAAACCAGCGTATAAACTTAGGATTACTAGTCGAATATAGTATAGAAAATATCGTATCCACATGGTTTCGAGTTAAACAGTGTTTTCGTAGTTTACAGCCTTATTGCTATTCAAGATGATCAACAATTAAGATTTGTGTGGATTAAAACTAACAGTAACTAAAGTGTAACTACTGGCTAATAGCAATTGCAATAAGAGTAAGCAAGAAGATATCAAGGGGAGAAAATAGGGTTGATAGGCTAGGTGCAAGATGCACGTTTGGGTTTTAACTTTAGATAATTTACTTCTAATGTTCAAGTGAGTCTCTCGAATTCACTTGGTTATTAGTTCAATTATTTAGTAGAAACTCCTCTCTCGATTAAGTCTCAACCTCACAATACGAACCAATTTTAAGTGCGTGAAGATATGCAAGAATTCGTAATGAACCTCTTTCGATTATCCTCCTAACATTGTTTAGTCAACAATTCAACTAACCTCTTTCGATTACTAAGAAGAATTAATGACTTCAACCAACATAATATAAAGAAACAATATCATAAGTTATGCCTCTCTCGATTACATTAACAAGTGAATAAATATGCAACAATTAAAACATTCAAAACGATTCAGTACATAAAACTAGAGTTAATTATCCACAAACAAATATCTATACACCAAATCCATCAAACCCTAAAGAGAACAACTCCATAGACATGGAGTAATTCATCATAATTAAGTGTAAAGTAAAGAAAAACATTAAAAAATCTTAACCCTTGTCTTGAGTTGGGATTGAATGATGGATTACTTGTGCTCTTCCTTCTCCAACTTCTCCTTAGCCTCCTTAGATCTAAATTATGTCAAAAGTTTCAAAAATAACATTTTTATATGTATATATACCAAGTAGGGTCGGGCACAACACATACACCTTCTCCTACGCAAAAAAGACACTTTTTCCGGATAGGGCGTACGTGGCCGCGCACCTGGAAGTATGGCTGCACTCTCGGCCACGCACTTTTCACACTTTCTGTCCCATATGCGCGGTCAGTGCGCGGCTGCGATTTTTCTGAGCACATTTCACCATTTTATGTTGGCAATTTGAATATATGTAAAGCATGCAAGTTGTATCCCTTTGAATTATATTTCCAACAATATATTGTGGAGCCAAAATGGACTTCTGAGCAAAGAGTTATGCGTATTTTACTAAACAATGCGCAATATGCCTGCTCGATTCTTCGTTCGTTCTTAACTATCATCCGTTGATCCAGAACATGATCCCGACTTAATTACTTGAGCTTTTACTCAGACTTCAAAGCTCCAAATCGCTTGAATTAATTCTATAGCATCTACATAGCTCGAAATCACTCCTACAAGGCATAAAACGCTATAATTAGTGTAAAACACTAGGGATTAATGCTCAAACTCAGCTTAAGTGCAGTAAATTAGAATGTAATAATCGACTAAAAAATGAGATTATAGCCTACCATAAATACCCCACACTTAAACTATTTCTCGTCCTCGAGCAATCAAACCACACTTTATATAAACACAACCTTATTAAACAACACTCAAAACTCATCACCCCAAGAATATTTAAAATAGACTAAGCATAATAGTGTAACATTCACATGTACCACACATCATTCACAACTTACTCACTTACACTAACATAGAGGTCAACGACATTACCTTTCCTTCATGAATCAAGTGCCCCTCACACAACCAAAAGAGAGTAACTCCACACACACAAAATTCCAGAACAATTAGGAACTCAAGATAGAAAGAATTCACTCACTCTCAGAAACCACATTCATGTGCCACAAAAGGTGAACCATAGGCTTTCCCGTAGTGTACTATTCTACTAATTGAGTTCTTTTAATCAAGGATCAAGTAGGACTTTAAACTTGTTTTAATGTGGGCTACAGGAAGGGTGGGGTATATTTAGATATAAGAGTGACTACACCTCCCTAAGCACTTTAATGCATACACTTTAACAGCTGAAACCCCATACTTATGTCAAACCATAACTCCACCTTCACATCAATGTGCATTAACTCCCTTCTTCTTTAAGCACAATTACATCAAGCGTCACCACTATCAAAGAATATTTTTCACAACAATATAATATTTTTTCTTTCTTTTTCAATTCAAGTGGCTCTTACTTTTTCAAAACAATGCACCTTTTCTCCTTATTTCAATAGTTACACTCACAAACCAAACCGACCACCCCTCACTTCATCTTTTACAAAGTTCATAATAATTTCAAATGCTTACGAGAGGTACAATGTTCAAATAGACTGTCATGTTAAACAATTGGGTAAGGGTTGTAATGTGGTTGCCAAAGAAACATGAGTACATGCTCAAAGGGGTTAACTAAGATACATAACAATTAGGTGGTAAAAGCATACCACTGGCTCAACAAAGAAATGCCTATATCACTTCCTAGACTGAACAAAACTACCATTTCGCTTTGTAAACACACGGGGCAAGTTCTAGACATCAAATGCAATGCACAAAATAACACAAAAATCTCACACACACATGGCACAAGACACACTCAAGATTGGCCTCTCAAGACACTCTATTCAAAGCAGTTAAGCAGAGTCAAGATCATACAAATTAAGGTACTTATACAAGAGTCACAACTAAAGCACTTACCAAGTCATAACAAAGTCAAGAGGCATTGCTTTCAATTCAAATCATAGCACAAGGTTCTCTACTCCTAACAAAAATAAAAACTACCTACACCCGGTTCAAACAAAATCCCTGGAAAAGAACCGCTACACAAAGAAAAACCAAGGGGGAATGAATACACTATATAACAAAAGAAAATCTTTTTGGTATTTTCTTTCAATTTTTTTCTCTATCTGTACTACTCAAACTAACAAAAGAAAAATAAAACTAATATACATACATACAACATATCCCTCACCCCACACTTTAAGTTGTGGCATGTTCCCATGACACATAATTAAAAAGCATAAGTCCCTGAATTTTTTTCTTTTCTGAGAACTTATAAACTCCATCTCTAATTCTGAATTCATTCCTCGTTTTCCCTCCTTGAGATTCTTTGTGGAGCTCCTTAAGCCCAAGTCTTTTTAGGATACCTACAAGACTCGCTCTTTTCTTACTTTCTTTCTTGTCCTCATCTTGAGCGGTGAATTGCTCGTTCATGATCATTCTCAACTTGTTCCTGCATTCTTTCACATGATCAATCCATGTATCTTCGCATAAATCCCCAAAAATAAAATCCAAATATTCAAGGTTAGAATAAGAAAACAAAGAAGAAATGTCAAGTGAATATTCCTCTGGAATGTCCAAGACTATTTGTTTCTCATTTTTTTCTACCAAATGTTGAAAATGTGAAAAGGTGGATGGGGGTTTGAACTCTTCTTTCGTTGCTTCACACTCAATCACAACCTTATTTTCAATCATCTCAGTTGAATCACAATCATCTTGAACAGTGAAAAGCTCTCTTCAAAACTACCATTCTCCCCTTGAGGTGGTTCTCTCACTTCGCTTTTATTCGAGTTATAATAAGGGTATTCATCCCAACTAGATTCAAGATTGTGCTCATATGAATTCCCATACCTGTACGGACCAGAAACAAAGTGAGACCGTTCAAAATACAAACCATAGGAGGAATACATACTTGGTTGACAGTCAACCCATAGATGATTTCCACCGCATTTAAAACACATAGCAGACCACTGATAATATTCAACTGCTAACTCTTCAATCATTTTCTTAGGCTGGTTGCGCTCCATCTTCAAAGCATTTAGAGTTCAATATCTACAGTATCTTCTCCAACTTATTAGGAACTACAAATCTTAAAAAGAAGTTACCTAATAAAGAAAATAAAATAGAAAAGGAAAAAGAAAAGAAAAGAAAAACTAAAACCTTATTCTTGAATTAGCACTACAAACTATTTCAAACACTATTGATTGCCAATCTCCGGCAACAACGCCAAAATTTGACGAGCGCAAAACCGACGTATAAACTTAGGCTCTCTAGTCGAATATAGTATAGAAAATATCATATACACAGGGATTGGAGTTAAATATTTTTTTTGTAGTTTAAAACTTTATTGTCATTCAAGATGATCAACAATTTAGATTTGAGTGAATTAAACCTAACATTAACTAAAATTCTAACTACTGGCTAATGGCAATTGAACAAGAGGAAGCAAGATGATATAAGGGGGAGAAAATAGGGTTGATAGGATAGGTGCAAGATGCACGTTTGGGATTTAACTTTAGATAATTCACTTCTAATGTTCAAGTGAGTCTCTCGAATTCACTTGGTTATTAGTTCAATTATTTAGTAGAAAATCCTCTCTCAATTAAGTCTCAACCTCACAATATGACCTATTTTAAGTGTGGGATTTAACTCTAGATAATTCACTTCTAATGTTCAAGTGAGTCTCCCGAACGCAATCCCGACTTAATTCCTTGGGATTTTTGTCAGACTTCAAAGCTCCAAATCACTTGATTTCTTTCCATAACATCTACATAGCTCGGAATCACTCCTACATGGCATAAAACACACAATTAGTGTAAAACACTAGCGATTGAAGCTCAAACTCAACTAAAGTGCAGTAAATTGGAATGTAATAATTGACTAAAACATGATATTATAGCCTACCATCACTTCCCGAATGACCTTTAAAGGTTATTCTTCTATTGTCCATTCTATTATTGCTGGAATGTGATATTTGAAATTCTCTTGATGTTAAATATTATCACATCATTCAATCCTTAATTGATGTTCATTTTATCGTGTTCACTAGCCCATGTTGATCTCTATTACTCCTAGGGTCTAAATTTTTTCTGTGGTAATCACGTTGGAATCACCAACTCATTTCTCAAAATGAGGATATGACTTTTGGCCTATACTCTTTTATTGTCTCAAGGCCTGTCACCTCTTGTCTTTTCGTTCACTTGACTATAGACTCTCTCATCATATCATATTTTGATTTACCGTTATCACCAATTTATCACATCTTACTCATAATACTTCATTTACTCTCTTCTTATTCTCCTACTAATATCTCTGTCTATTACCTTATTCTGAAAACTTCAACAAAGCATTCTTTCGCTTTTAGTTCCCCTTGCTCCATTTACTGGCTCTTAGGGTCACCTAACATTCTCTCTTGACTAGGGACGGGAGCCATACTAAGGTAAATATTTATCCCTTCTAGGATTCCACTGCCTATCTTCATAAATTTCAGAACATTCTAGTATTCATATATGATTGTTATTCTAGAGTGCACCATCTGAGTGTATCACAAGGAGATCTATTCCCACGTTTTCACTATCCTTCAGAAATGTTAGCTAATGATAACAATCCATCCACCATTTTGGGTTACTCTAACCCCAGCTGGATCCTGGTGTCCCATCTTTCACTTAAACAATAAATGTTAGCTCCCATAGGGCATAACTGAGATGGGTGTGACCAATTGCATATATCTCTATTACTGTGGAAAATAACCTAGAATGCTTAAATTTCTTTACTTGAATTATAGTTATTGATAATCTCCACTAACTGGGTACCTCGTACCCTCATTCACATTGCTTATGTTAATTGTTGAAAGTTGTGTCTACCTTCTGATTCTCTTATTGATTTTTACTATATAGGTGGATAGATATTCATGCCTTACGGTTCTTATCAAGAAGCTTACACGTCTTATTACACACATGATCTGCTGAAGACCTTACATTTACTCATCTTAAGCGTGATGCAAAATCGAGTTCTTCTGACTCAACTCTTCTACATCCACATTCAATCTCTTACCAACTGTCTTTCTGGATGTAGGTATCGTTGTATTATGAATAAAATAAAATTTAGGAGTTTGAATCTTACATGAGCTCTACCACACGATCTAGGGTAAGAAGAAAGATTGGAAGTCCTAAATGCCCTGTAGCCTCCTGCTTATGAGTTTGGTGCACAACACACTCATAAACAAGACTCTACTAGACACGGCTTGTAGACTCCCTAGGATATAACTTCTCTGATACCAAGTTTGTCATGTCCCAAACCTAAAGAGGTGTGGCCTGCACCCGGTGCCATACGCGGCCTGAGCGTACCACTCTATAGATGTGAACTCTAGAGGGGTAACCCTCAACTTAGGCCGATGAGGCCATATTCTGAATCATCTGAAAATAATGTCTGCAACCAGTAATACCAAACTAAACATCTACATAGGGCTGTAAAGCCACAATACTGATATAAAAAATGTACAGTACTCGTCGACAAGACTCTAGAGATAACAAACTGTATCACAGTTGCGACAGGGCCTCGACTTACCCATCAAACCTGTACATATAAAATGGACTCCAAGGTATAGACCTGGTCACTCCGAGGAAGTGGAGCTTACCAACCAAGCTGATGTTTGACTCTGTCTACTGGGAAGGCCTATCCAGCTGCTTAACAGGACCTGCAGGCATGAAATGCAGCGTCCCAGGCAAAATGGACATAATTATGAAATAATGTACCGAGTATGTAAGGCAATAGAATAACTGAAAGCTAAAACTGAACTGATAATATAATAACTAAAAGTACTTGTGAGTCAAATAAAATTGAAGATATGTGTACCTGCTGATAGTGACCCATCTCTCTCAATATAGTAACTAAAATAGATGTCCGACCCTATAAGGCTCGGTATGTGTAACTGCTCTGCTGTAGTAGGATCGCTCATAGGCGCTCGGTATATAACTTACCATCTGATTAGAGGTTTCTCAATAGGGTCCTGCCCGCCGATTATAGCTCGATGGTAGTGAAAATACTGTAATACTGTGTGTGTGTGTGTGTGTATATATATACATACATACATAATCTCTACTGTCTTGGATGAAAGAAGACAATACTAAACTGAATATGAAGTTTCGATAAGGGAGAATACAGTAACTGATGAGACTAGAATAATGTACATAAGTTCATGAATACGAACTTCTCTTTATGCCTCATTATCAAACCCATGTAGTTACGGGATCATGCCAAATAGAAGAAAGGTTTAGCCTTAACATACCTTATCACAATCTTTCCAATCACCTAGTTGAACTCGCCTCTTCGCACCTTAATCTACAACAACGATAATAATAGTATCATAAGTTATGAAAGGTACAACTGTAGCACAACGAACGACAAACTTATTTTGTATTAAAACGAGCAGCATCTCCCCTATAATTCTTACTTCCTCCAAATTCAGGATAACACCAACAACATAAGAACACAATAATATCAACATGTATACATTTTTTTCCATCCTTATATACACCACAAAATACTACAAAATAACCCAACACACCCCAATCTCTTCATAAACAAAACGACCATCATAGTAGTGTCAAACAACCCGAAATTCTTACAACGAACGACCAACCCACCACCCTACATTTATATGGTGTTTCTCCATACCCTTCCTCCTCCAAAAATCCATAAAACAGTAGTAAAACACGCAATCCCACAACAACAAATAACAGTCCACAAAATAGTCCGCTACAAATGAATAACTCGAACTCACGACTTCCTATCACCATCCCATGAGTTTGTACAATTATAGAACGACTTTCCATACATCTCCAGCAGAAAAAAATGGATGAAATAGAGCACTAAGCTTACCTTTTTTGTTGAATAACTTAGCTCATATTTTGGTTCTTCAAACTCAAGGTTTTTCCTCCAACTAGAACTTGAAAAGGAGAAAAATTCAATTAGGGTTTGTGTGCAATTTTTGGGAGGATTTGCAGGGGTTTAGGTCTGGTTATTGTTCCTTCTTATCAGTGTATTATATGAAGGAAATAGGACTTTAAAATTTCTCTTTGGACGACCCTAAATGTCCCATTTTCGGAATCTCATTTAAGCAAGTAGGTGACACACCTACTTGTCACCTAGCAGCTTGCGTAGTCTCGCAGAAATGCATATATATCTCTAATTCAATGTCGTATTGACAAACGGTTTAATGAATTATATAATAGAATCATAGATATTAAATTTGATGGGTGGAACACCCCATAACTCTAAGTATGTTGGGAGAAAATCGCAGTTAACTTTGACCTAAATATCAGTAAAACTTATGATTGTAACTTGTGACGATCTTTGCCAACTTTTGTTCCACAACTCTCTTGACTTCAAAACATAACACACGACTATCATAAGACAAGAATGACTCTTAACATATCATCCTTACCATTTTGAGCACCCTAGTCTCACCCCAAAAGTACATGTTATAATACTCCCAACTTGTCGACTTTCGACTTATTTTCTTCAATTGGTTTAGCTTCTATCCTTCCAACCATATTGGTACTTGAAATCCATGATCTTAAATATTTATAACCTCCAAGTTAACATGATTAACTTACTTTAGGTACTTTCAAAGATGATCTCATTTTATAGCTTACATCAATTGACTTATGACATACTCTTACGTACGAAAACATGGGGTGTAACATCTAGACCCACATCAGCTACGGAGATACGGAGTTTCTTGGGTTTGGAGGGATATTACCATCGGTCTGTGGAGGGATTTTTATCTATAGCAGGCCCGTTGACCAGGTTGACCTAGAAGGGTTCTCCGTTTAGATGGTCAAACGAGTGTGAGGGCGAGCTTTCAGAAGCTCAAGACTGCTTTTACTACGACGCCAGTGTTGGTGTTGCCCAGATGTTCAGGATCTTATATGGTATATTGTGATGCATCTCCTATTGGACTTGGTGCGCTATTGATGCAATATGGCAAGGTGATTGTGTATGCATCATAGCAGTTGAAGGTTCACGAGAAGAATTACCATGTTCATGACTTAGAGTTGGCAACCATTGTTCATGCACTGAAGACTTGGAGGCATTACCTTTACAGCGTGTCATGTGAGGTATTCACGGATCATCAGAGCCTACAATATTTGTTCAAGGAAAATGACCTCAATTTGAGACAAAGGAGATGGATGGAGCTATTGATATCACCTTCTTGTATCATCCCGGGAAGGCCAATACGGTGGATGACACCTTGAGTAGAAAGGCAGTGAGTATGGGCAGCCTTGCATACATTCTAGTCGGTAAGAGACCGCTTGCATCAAATTTTCAGGCTTTGGCCAATCAGTTTGTGAGGTTGGATTGTGTCCTAGCTTGTACAGTCGCTCGGTCTTCCTTGTTTTAGTGCATCAGGGAGCGGCAGCATGACGACCCTCATTTGCTGGTCCTTAGGAACATAGTGCAACACAGTGGTGCCAAGCAGGTTACTGTTGAAAATGATGGAGTTTTGAGGATGCAGGGTCGTGTTTGTGTGCCTAAGGTGGATAGACTTCGTGACTTGATTCTTTAGGAGGCCCACAGTTCTCGGTTTTCTATTCATCCGAGCCCTGCCAAGATGTATCAGGACTTGTGGAAGCATTATTGGTGGAGGAGAATGAAGAAGGATATAGTTTCATATGTAGCTCGGTGTCCAAACTGTCAGCATGTAAAGTGTGAGCATCAGAGACATGGTGGTTTGCTTCAGAAGTTAGAGATTCCTGAGTGGAAGTGGGAGTGTATCACTATGGATTTTGTTGTTGGGCTCCCACGAACTCAGAGGAAGTTTGATGCAGCTTGGGTTATTTTGGAAATGCTGACCAAGTCAGCGCACTTCATTCCTGTGGCAGTTACCTACTCTTCAGAGCAGTTGGCAAAGATTTACATCTGCGAGATCGCATGTCTTTCGGTGTGCCCGTGTCTATCATTTCTGATCGAGGTATGCAGTTCACCTTGCACTTTTGGAGGGTAGTACAATGTGAGTTGGGCATGCAGGTGGAGCTGAGCATATCATTTCATCCTCAGACGGACGAACAGTACGAGCACACTATTCAGATATTGGAGGATATGCTTCGCGCATGTGTTATAGACTTCGGAGGATCGCGGGATCAGTTCTTACCACTTGTGGAG
Organism: Nicotiana knightiana; assembly: GCA_005239525.1. NCBI lineage: Eukaryota > Viridiplantae > Streptophyta > Magnoliopsida > Solanales > Solanaceae > Nicotiana > Nicotiana knightiana. The sequence continues at coordinate 53,098 of ML387735.1, read as the reverse complement.
TTTACCTACAACAATAGCTACCAGTCGAGCATTCAGGTGGCTCTCTATGAGGCATTATACGGTAGGCAGTGCCGATCGCCAGTTGGATGGTTTGAGCCACGGGAGGCTCGGTTGTTGGGTACAGATTTAGAACAAAATGTCTTGGATAATGACAAGATTATTTAGGATCGACTTCGCACAACTCAGTCCAGGCAGAAGAGTTATGCCAACCGTAGAATTCGTGATGTTGCATTCATGGTCGAAAATAGGGTGTTGCTCTCGGTATCACCCATGAAGGGTGTGATGAGGTTCGGAAAGAAGGGCAAGTTGAGCCCTAGTTATATTGGGCCTTTTGAGATTCTTGAATGTAACGACCCGGTCGGTCGTTACGTAGAATCTGCATTTATATTTACTGTTATTGCCTCGTCATAGCTTGGTTAAACTGTTCTTTATGTGTTAGAGTTGGTAGGATCGGGATCGGAATAGTTATAATGAGAATTTAGTCACTTAGTCTTTAAAAATAGCCTTAGACTTGGAAAAGGCAAATGAAAGTTAACTTATTGGTAAACGACCTCAAAATGCGGATTTTATGGCTCAGATAGCTTCGTTAGGTGATTTGGGACTTAAGAGGGTGTTCGGAATATTTTTGTGAGGACCGGTGTAGAATTAGGCTTGAATTGGCAAAAGTTAGTTTTTGGTAATTTCCGATTGGCAGTGGAAATTAGGCTATTGGGGAATTCCGACAGTGGGAACAGGTTCGTAATGTCATTTTGGATATGTCTGCAAAATTTCAGGTCAATCGGAGTTGTTTTGGATAGTTTCAGCATCGTTGGTGGATTTTAGAAACTTCAAAGTTCTTAGGCTTGAATTTGATGTGATCTTGATGTTCTGATGTTATTTTGGGTGTTCTGAGGGTGCAACTAAGTTTGAATGATCATATATGAGGTGTTGGTATGTTTGGTTGGGGTCCCGAGGGGCTCGGGATAGTTTTGAGTGGTTAACGGGGAGTTTGGAGTGCTTGTGTTGCTGCTGAAGTTGCTGGTGCTGGTGTAACCGCACCTGCGGATGGGTCATTGCAGGTGCGGGCCCACAGGAGCGGAAGAAGGCTCCGCAGGTGCGAGATTTGGCCAGCCAGGCAAAAGGTCGCAGATGCGGATAGGGGGTCGCACCTGCGAAGTCACAGGTGCAGAATGTGAGTCGCAGGTGCGGAGTTTGATCGGTTTAATGAAAAATCGTAGGTGCGGTTGATTTGACCGCAGGTGCGAGTCTGCAAGTGCGTTAATAAGGTCGCAGGTGCGGAAATACCAAGGCAGAAAGTATTAAAAGGAGACTTCGCGAATTTTAACCCTTTTTCCACCATTGTTGTGCGGGTTCCGATGTTTTTGAGGTATTTTGAAGAGGGAAACGTTGGTGCATCATTGAGGTAAATTTTTTGGACTCATTAACTGGATTTTAGGTGATTAAAGACCATAATATCAGTGTTTAATACATGAAAATCAGTAGAAAAAGGTGGGGTTAGGGCTTGAGATTATGAGACCTTTAGGGATCGATTTGTGGGGTCAAACGAACTCCGATTTTAGCGTTCTTTATATGTACGGACTTGTGAGATGATGAAGAACATTTTAGTACAAAAATTTTTGAGTTTCGAGACGCGGGACCGGGGGTCGGGTTTTGGCTAAATTCGGGTTTTATGCTTAAATTGGTACTTTTCGATTGGAATTCATTCATTTAGCCTAATTTAATGGTAAAAATCTGATCTTTATAGATTTGAAGCGCTCGGAAGTTGATTCGAGAGGCAAGAGGGTTGCAGAGTAGGTTTTCGGACTAGTTTGAGGTAAGTAATGTCTTTAAATCCTGTCCTGAGGGTATGAAACCCCAGACTATGCATCCTTTCATGGATTATGGAATGCAAAGATTGGAAATATGGAAATATATTCCTTTTCAGGCAACTATTGAGTTACGAAACCGATTTTTAAGCCTATGCTTAATAGTATTCATATATTTTGATATAATTTGGGCTGCAACAATATTTGGGGCCTAGTGCCGATCTGTTTACCCCGTGGGGACTATTTTATTATTTTCCTCACTTGATATGTTATGATTTTCACTCAGTCTTTTCTTGATAATTATTTTGACACTCAGAGTATTTTGATATTATTTCTTGAAAAAAATGAAACACGATTTTGGGTCGAGAACCCGGTATAATGATGGCCCGACTGGCATGTTGAGAGTGTCTGACTGAGTGAGGCTGCGGGCCAATATTGTGAGGGTGTTATGATACGAGAGAGGCCGAGGGCCAATATTGTGAGTAATTTATGCCATGATGTGGCTGGCCGAGGGCCAATATTGTGAGTGATTTATGCCATGATGTGGCTTGTTATAGCGCTTGGGCTGTAGGAGCCCCTCCGGAGTCTGTACACCCCCAGTGAGCAGGTACCTACTGAGTGCGAGTGATGCCGACGGGGCTGATACTGAGTGACTGTGAGGTTGCCCGCTGGACTGATACTGAGTGACTGTGAGGTTGCCTGCTGGGCTGATACCGAGTGATTGTGAGGTGCTGAGGGAAATTGTTACGAGAAATGATTATGGCCCGAGGAGCAGATTTATGATTATTTTACTGTGTTTTTGAACGTGATTCACTTCGTTTTTCAAACTGATTTTACTGAGATATATTGAAATTATACTTGATTCAAAGGATTTCTGGAAAATGGTTTTCGAACTTATGTATTTGATGAATACCTTTATGGTGACTTGGTGTTTTACTGTTTTTGTGAACTGATGTATCTGTGTTGTGTGTTTCGTATTTCTTAGACTGTGATTTATTTTTATTACTACCGAGTTGGTGTACTCATCATTACTCCCTGTACCTCTATGCACAGATCCAGGTACCGGTTCAGAGCAGTAGCTCTCTTCGTTCGTATTCAGCAGCTTACGTGATTTCGAGGTAGATGTTCAGCGTCCGCAACTTCTCCATTTCCCTTCCTTTATTAGTATTAGTATTTATTTCATAGACATTGATTAAGACATTAGCAGAGTTAGTTTATTTTCTTAGATGCTCGTGACCATGTTGACTCCAGTCTTGGGAGGATTGTTTAGAATGTTAGATTATTATTGGGGCCTAAAGACTTAAAGAAATTATTTTATGCTTTGTTGTCGCTTTTTATTGATTATTGAAACATTTTAATAGAACGAATGAGTAATTAGGTGATGGTTGGCTAGACTAGTTCCACGATAGGCTCCATCACGACCTGTTAGGATTTGGGGTCGTGTCAAGTTGGTATTAGAGCGCTAGGTTGCATAGGACTCAACGGTCATGAGAAGGTTCAGTAGAGTCTTGCGGATCGGTATGGAGACGTCTGTACTTATCTTTGAGAGGTTGCAGAACTCTTAGGAAACATCTCTATTTTCTTGAAATTTTTCATGCCAATCTATTGATTCCTGAAATCTAAGCTCAAGTTGTTTCATTCTCTCACATATGGTGAGGACACGCAATACCGATCAGGGTGACCAGACACCAGCCAGACCCACAAGGGGTCGGGGCCGTGGTGGAGTTAGGGGACCAGCACGCGCAACAGCCGGGATAGTACCACAGGATCCCCCTATCGTTCAGGATAAGGTTCTCGCCGATGGTGCTCCAGCGGGACAGGCTCATGCACCGATAGTGCCTATGGTTATTCCGGGTCTTCTGGAGACCCTGGCTCAGATATTGACAGTGCGTACCAGTTTGACTCAGGAAGTCGCTACGTCTACTACTGCCACTGCAGCTCAGGCCGGGGGAGGCGTTCAGACTCTAGCTTCCCAGACACCTGAGCAGGCTGTACAAGGTATTCAGGCACTAGGGGTAGTCCCAGCCCAGCCGGTTTCCCCAGTTCAGGAATATGTTGTTTCTGCTATGCCTGAGGATGAGCAGCGCAGGCTGGAGAGGTTCAGCAGACTTCAGCCTCCGACTTTCAGCGGTATAGAGGGCGAGGATGCCCAAGGGTTTCTAGATAAGTGCCAGAGGATACTAAGTACTGCGGGTATTTTGGAGACCAGCGGGGTCTCATTTGCTACATTTCAGTTTGATGGTGCTGCTTTCACTTGGTGGGAGGCATTTGAGAGGCGTAGGCCAGTTCGTTCAGCACCACTCACCTGGGAATAGTTCTCCACACTCTTTTTGGAGAAGTATGTTCCTCAGTCCCACAGAGAGAGCATCGCAGACAGTTTGAGCAGTTGTGCCAGGGAGAGTTGTAAGTTACTCAGTACGAGATGAGGTTTTCCGCGTTGGCTAGACATGCTTCCGAGTTAGTCCCTACTGACAGGGAAAGGATCAGGAGGTTTGTAGATGGTCTCACGTATCAACTTTGGATTTTGATGACAAGGGAGAGAGTGTCTGGAGCTATATTTGAGCAGGTAGTTGACATTTCTTGGGACATTGAGTTAGTTCGTAGGCAGGAGAGTGAGGAGAGGGAGGCCAAGAGGCCTCGGTGATCAGGTAGCTTCAGTAGTGCCTCTTCTAGAGGGCAGTTTCAGCACAACAGAGGTCGTCCATTTAGACCCCCACAGCCAATTCGCCCAGCTTACAGAGGTGTATCTTCGGGGCAGGGTCCTCGCAGCTCTTATCAGGGCCGTTCATCTTTTAGTGCCCTTCCAGCTCAGAGCTCCGCCCGAGCATCTTCTTATCAGGGTTCTTCTATGTATGGTTCGTCTGGTGGTTATCATGGTGACAGGGGTTCTCGTCAATTTTCATCTCCAGCTCCAGGTGGTTGTTATGAGTGTGGAGAGTTCGGACATGAGTGGAGGCAGTGTCCCCGTCGTCCTGGTAGTTTATCTCAGCATAGAGTTCAGCCCTCGACTTCAGCCCCAGTCACTTTACCACCTACTCAGACAACCAGAAGTGGTGGTCAGGCAGCTAGAGGCCGCCCTAGAGGGGGAGGTCGAGCGGGTGGAGGCCAGCCATGTATTTATGCACTTCCCTCTAGGCCTGATGCTATGGCCTCAGATGCGGTGATTACAGGTACTATCTCAATTTGTCACAGTGATGCTTTAGCTTTATTTGACCCTGGTTCCACGTACTCGTATGTTTCATCTTATTTTTCCCACTTTCTGAATATGCCTCGTGAGTCTTTAGTTACGTCTGTTCATGTTTCGACTCCAGTGGGCGATACTATAGTTGTGGATCGTGTGTATCGGTCATGTCTTATATCTATTGGGGGTTTGGAGACCCGAGTAGACTTGATGTTACTCATTATGGTTGATTTTGATGTAATTCTGGGCATAGATTTGTTATCACCATGTCATGCTATCCTTGATTGTCATGCTAAGACCGTGACCCTAGCTATGCCCGAAGTTCCGAAAGTTGAGCGAAGAGGGTCTATAGAGCATGTGCCTAGTAGAGTGATTTCTATGGTTGAGAATGGGTGCGAGTATTATCTTGCTTTTGTGAGGGATGTTAGTAGTGAGACTCTTTCTGTTGATTCTGTTCCTGTAGTCCGTGATTTTCCGGACGTATTTCCTGCAGACCTGCCATGCATGCCACCTGATATGGATATTGATTTTGGTATTGAATTGATGCCAGACACTCAGCCTATCTCTATTCCACCTTACCTATGGCACCAGCGGAGTTGAAAGAATTGAAAGAGCAGCTTCAGGAACTCTTAGATAAGGGGTTCATTCGGCCTAGTGTGTCGCCTTGGGGTGCACCGGTGTTGTTTGTGAAGAAGAAGGATGGTTCGATACACATGTGCATTGATTATAGAGAGATGAATAAGGTTACGGTGAAGAGCCGGTATCCTTTGCCCCGTATTGATGACTTGTTTGATCAGCTTCACGGAGCTAGGGTGTTCTTCAAGATCGATTTGAGGTCGGGGTATCACCAGTTGAAGATTCGGGATTCCGACATTCCGAAGACTTCTTTCAGGACCAGATATGGTCATTACGAGTTTCTGGTTATGTCATTTTGGCTGACCAATGCCCCATCCGCGTTCATGCAATTGATAAACAGTGTGTTTCAGCCTTACCTTGATTCGTTCGTCATTGTGTTCATTGATTACATCCTGGTTTATTCCTGTAGCCAGGAAGAGCATGCTCAGCACTTGAGGGTTGTGTTACAGAGGTTGAGGGAGGATAAGCTTTATGCAAAATTCTCCAAGTGTGAGTTTTGGCTTGGTTCGGTAGCTTTCTTGGGACACGTGGTGTCTAGTGAGGGTATTCAGGTTGATCCGAAGAAGATTGAGTCGGTGCAGAGTTGGCCCAGACCGTCCTCAGCTACTGAGATTAGAAGTTTCCTTGGTCTGGCGGGATATTACCGTCGCTTTGTGGAAGGATTCTCTTCTATTGCTTCACCATTGACCAGATTGACCTAGAAGGGTGCTCCATTCAGATGGTCCGATGAGTGTGAGGAGAGATTTCAGAAGCTCAAGTCAGCATTGACCACAACTCTGGTATTGGTATTACCTACTGGTTTGGGTTCTTACACAGTCTATTGTTATGCTTCTACAATTGGTTTGGGAGCGGTATTGATGCAGGACAGTAGGGTGATTGCCTACGCGTCTAGACAGTTGAAGGTGCACGAGAAGAACTACCCAATGCACGATCTTGAGTTAGCTGTCATTGTTCATGCCTTAAAGATTTGGCGGCATACTTGTATGGGGTACAGTGTGAGATTTTCACTGACCATCCTAACTTACAGTATCTGCTAAGGCAGAAGGATTTGAATTTGCGGCAGAGGATATGGTTGGAGCTTCTCAAGGATTATGACCTTACTATTTTGTATTACCCGGGAAAGGCCAATGTAGTGGCCGATGCCTTGAGTCGCAGAGTCGAGAGGTTGGGTAGTCTAGCTTACCTTTCAGCAGCAAAGAGACCTTTAGCACTTGGTGTTCAGGCTTTAGCGGGTCAGTTGGTGAGATTGGATTTGTCAGACCCTCCGCGGGTATTAGCTAGCATGGCTTTTCGGTCTTCTCTCTATGACCAGATTAGAGCTCGGCAGTATGATGATCCACATTTTTTAGTACTTCAGGATAGGGTCCGTCGAGATGATACCAGGGATGTGACTATTGGTGATGACGATGTTATGAGGATGCAGGGCCGTATTTGTGTGCCCAATGTGGATGGTATTCGAGAGTTGATATTAGCAGAGGCTCATAGCTCGCGGTATTCCATTCATCCGGGTGCCGCGAAGATGTATCAGGATCTGAGACAGTATTATTGGTGGAGACGGATGAAGAGAGATATTTTTGAGTATGTAGCACGGCGTGTCAATTGCCATCAAGTCAAGTATGAGCACCAGAGACTAGGTGGATTACTTCAGAGGTTAGATATTCCGGAGTGGAAGTGGGAGCGGATTACTATGGACTTTGTAGTTGGGATTCCACGGACTTCGAAGGGTTTTGATGCTATTTGGGTCATTTTGGATAGATTTACCAAGTCCGCGCACTTCATTCCTGTTGGTACTTCTTATACTTCAGAGCGATTAGCTGGTATTTACATTAAGGAGATTGTCCGATTGCATGGAGTTCTGGTTTCTATTATTTCTGACAGAGGTACTCAGTTCACATCTCAGTTTTGTAGGGCCTTACAGGGAGGTATGGGTACTGATGTAGAGTTGAGCACTGCATTTCATCCTCAGACCAACGGGCAGTCGAAACGGACTATTCAGATTTTGGAGGATATGTTACGGGCTTATGTGATTGATTTTGGTGGTTCATGGGATCAGTTTCTGCCACTAGCGGAGTTTGCATATAATAACAACTACCAGTCCAGTATTCAGATGCCCCCGTATGAGGCTTTATATGGTAGGAGGTGTAGATCTCCGGTTGGTTGGCTCGAGCCTGGTGAGGCTAAGTTATTGGGCACAGATTTGATTCAGGATACATTCGAGAAAGTGAAGTTGATTCAGGAGCGACTTTGCACGGCGTAGTCTAGGCAGAAGAGCTATGCGGACCGGAAGCTTCGGGATGTGTCTTTTATGGAAGGTGATAAGGTACAACTGAAGGTATCACCCATGAAGGGTGTTATGAGGTTCGGAAAGAGAGGAAAGCTGACTCCACAGTTTATTCGTCCTTTTGAGGTACTTCAGAAGATTGGAGAGGTGGCTTATAGACTTGCCTTGCCACCCAGCCTATCGAGTGTTCATCCGGTATTTCATGTGTCTATGCTCAAGAAGTATGTTGATGACCCGTCTCATGTGTTATATTTCAGCACAGTTCAGCTCGAGGGTGATATGTCATATGAGGTAGAGCCAGTAGCAATTTTGGATTGTCAGCTCAGAAAGTTGAGGTCTAAGAGTATAGCTTCAGTGAAAGTACAGTGGAGAGGTCAGCCAGCGAGGAGGCTACTTGGGAGACCGAGCAAGAGATGCAGAGCAAATTACCTCACTTGTTTGAGACTCCAGGTACCTTTCTAGACCCGTTCGAGGACGAACGTTTGTTTAAGAGGGGGAGAATGTAACGACGCGGTCGGTCGTTACATAGAATCTGCATTTATATTTACTGTTAGTGCCTCGTCATAGCTTGGTTAAACTGTTCTTGATGTGTTATAGTTGGTAGGCTCGGGATCAGAATAATTATAATGAGAATTTAGTCACTTAGTCTTTAAAAATATCCTTAGAGTTGGAAAATTCAACTGAGAGTTGACTTATTGGTAAACGACCTCGGAATGCAGATTTTATGGCTCGGATAGCTTCGTTAGGTGATTTGGGACTTAGGAGGGTGTTCGGAATATTTTTGTGAGGACCGGTGTAGAATTAGGCTTGAATTGGCGAAAGTTAGTTTTTGGTAATTTCCGGTCGGCAGTGGAAATTAGGCTATTGGGGAATTCCGACAGTGGAAAAAGGTTCGTAATGCCATTTTGGATACGTCTGCAAAATTTCAGGTCAATCGGAGTTGTTTTGAATAGTTTCGGCATCGTTGGTGGATTTTAGAAATTTCAAAGTTCTTAGGCTTGAATTTGATGTTATCTTGGTGTTTTGATGTTATTTTGGGTGTTCCGAGGGTGCAACTAAGTTTGAATGATCATATATGAGGTGTTGGTATGTTTGGTTGGGATCCCGAGGGGCTAAGGATGGTTTTGAGTGGTTAACGGGGAGTTTGGAATGCTTGTGTTGCTGTTGAAGTTGCTGGTGCTGGTGTAACCGCATCTGCGGATGGGTCATCGCAGGTGCGGGCCCGTAGGAGCGGAAGAAGGCTCCGCAGGTGCGAGATTTGGCTAGCCAGGCAAAAGGTCGCAGATGCGGATAGGGGGTCGCACCTGCGAAGTCGCAGGTGCAGAATGTGAGTCGCAGGTGCAGAATGTGAGTCGCAGGTGCAAAGTTTGATCGGTTTAATGAAAAGTCGCAGGTGCGGTTGATTTGACCGCACGTGCAAGTCCGCAGGTGCGCTAATAAGGCCGCAGGTGCAGAAATACCTGGGCAGAAAGTATAAAAAGGAGACTTCGCGGATTTTAACCTTTTTTCCACCATTATTGTACGAGTTCCGAGGTTTTTGAGTGATTTTGAAGAGGGAAACGTTGGTACATCATTGAGGTAAGCTTTTTGGACTCATTAACTCGACTGTAGGTGATTAAAGACCATAATATCAGTGTTCAATCCATGAAAATCAGTAGAAAAAGGTGGGGTTAGGGCTTGAGATTATGAGACCTTTAGGGATCGATTTGAGGGGTCAAACGAACTCCGATTTTAGCGTTCTTTATATGTAGAGACTCGTGAGATGATGAAGACGATTTTAGTATAAAATTTGTCGAGTTCCAAGACGTGGGCCTGGGGGTCGGGTTTTGGCTAAATTCGGGTTTTATGCTAACATTGGTACTTTTCGATTGGAATTAATTCCTTTAGCATAATTTGATGGTAAAAATCTGATATTTATAGATTTGAAGCGCTCAGAAGTTGATTCAAGAGGCCAGCGGGTTGCAAAGTTTGAGGTAAGTAATGTCTTTAAATCCTGTCCTGAGGGTGTGAAACCCCGGACTATGCATCCTTTCATGGATTTTGGAATGCAATGATTGGAAATCTGGAAATATATTCCTTTTTAGGTAACTATTGAGTTACAAAACCGATTTTTAAGACTATTCTTAATAGTATTGATATATTTTGGTATAATTTGGGCTGCAAGCCATGTTTGGGGCCTAGTGTCGATCTGTTTACCCCGTGGGGGCTGTTTTTACTATTTTCCTCACTTGATATGTTATGATTTTCACTCAGTCTTTTCTTGATAATTGTTTTGGTACTCAGAGTATTTTGATATTATTTCTTGAAAAAAATAAAACACTGTTTTGGGTCGAGAACCCGGTATAATGATGGCCCGAGTGACATGTTGAGAGTGTCCGACTGAGTGAGGTTGCAGGCCAATATTGTGAGGATGTTATGATACGAGAGAGGCCGAGGAACAATATTGTGAGTGCTTTATGCCATGATGTGGCTGGACGAGGGCCAATTATGTGAGTAATTTATGTCATAATGTGGCTTGTTATAGCACTTAGGCTGTAGGAGCCCCTCCGGAGTCTGTACACCCCCAGTGAGCGCAGGTACCTACTGAGTGTGAGTGATGCCCACGGGGCTGATACTGAGTGACTGTTAGGTTGCCCGCTGGGCTGATACTCAGTGACTGTGAAGTTGCCCGCTGGGCTGATACCGAGTGATGGTGAGGTGGTGAGGGAAATTGTTACAAGAAATGATTATGGCCCGAGGGGCAGATTTATGATGATTTTACTGAGTTTTTTACTGTGATTCACTTCCTTTTTCAAAGAGAGATTTACTGAGATTTATTGAAATTATACTTGATTCAAAGGATTTCTGTAAAATGGTTTTCGAACTTATGTATTTGATGAATACTTTATGGTGACCTTGGTATTTTACTGTTTTTGTGAATTAGTGTATCTGTGTTGTGTGTTTCGTATTTCTCAGACTGTGATTTATTTTCATTACTACTGAGTTGGCGTACTCATGATTACTCCCTGTGCTTATGTGCACATATCCAGGTACCGGTTCGGAGCAGTATCTGTCTTCGTTCCTATTCAGCAACTTACGGGATTTCGAGATAGCTGTTTAGCGTCCGTAGCTTCTCCATTTCCTTCCTTTATTAGTATTAGTATTTATTTCATAGACATTGATTAAGACATTATCAGAGTTAGTTTATTTTTTTAGATGCTCGTGACCATGTTGACTCCAGTCTTGGGAGGATTGTTTAGAATGTTAGATTATTATTGGGGCGTAAAGACTTAAAGAAATTATTTTATGCTTTTTTGTCGCTTGTTATTGATTATTGAAACATTCTAATAGAAAGAATGAGTAATTAGGTGATGGTTGGCTAGCCTAGTTCCACGATAGGCGCCATCACGACCTGTTAGGATTTGGGGTTGTGTCATTGAGAGAGTGGGAGAGGTGGCTTATAGGCTTGCGTTGCCACCGGTTCTATCAACAGTTCATCTGGTTTTCCATGTGTACATGCTCCAGAAGTATCACGGCGATCCGTCCCACATGTTAGATTTTAGCTCTGTCCAGTTGGACAAGGATTTGACTTATAAGGAGGAGCCGGTGGCAATTCTAGACCGGCAAGTTCGTCAGTGAGGTCGAAGAGTTATCCTTTAGTTCGAGTGCTATGGAGAGGTCAGCCCGTCGAGGCAGCTACCTGGGAGTCCGAGTAGGACATGCAAAGTAGATATCCCCACCTTTTCACCAGCCCAGGTACTTTTTCTATGTTCATTTGAGGACGAACGATTATTTTAGAGGTGGAGAATGTGATGACCCGATAGGAAATATTATGTTTTAGAACCTAATTCTATGTTTCGACGCCTTAAATACCTCATTTTAGCCTTCCTCGATTTGCTTGCGCAGTCCGGGTGTTTTTTCGGAAGGCTAATATGTCAAAAATTGATAAAATAAGAATTTTGCCTTAAAAATTTATTTGAATTGACTTCGGTCAATTTTTTGAGCAAACAGACCAAGATTAGTACTTTGACGGTCATGGTGGGTCCATATCGTAATTTGGGACCTGGGCGTATGCCCGGAATCGAATTTGGAAGTCCCTAGCTCGAGTTATTAATTTTTGTTGAAAATTGAATGTTTAATGATTTTTATAATAATCGATTGATGTTTGGTATTGTTGATACTGGGTTTGTATTTTGGTTCTGGAGTTCGGTACAGGTCCACTATTATATTTAGGACTTGTCTGTCAAATTTGGTGAGAAACGGAGTTGGTTTGGCGTGATTCGGATGTTCAGTTGTGAAAATAGAAGTTTTAAAGTTGTCATGAAAATTTCCTTTGATTTGGTGTCCGATTCGTAGTTCAAGGCACTATTTTGGTGTTTTAATCACGTGAGCAAGTTCGTATTGGGATATTGGACTTGTGTGCATAATTGGTTTGGAGCCCCGAGGGCTCGGGTGAATTTCGGATAGCGTACGGATGGTTTTGGACTTTAAAAAATCTGGTTTTCCTCAGCTTCAACTGTCATCTTCTTTCCTTCTTCGCGTTCGCGAAGGTACTCTCGCGAACGCGAAGAGTGAACTGGGCCTGGGTGAAATTCTTCTTCTCGAACGCGAAGGCTGGGTTGCGAACGCGGAGCAATGGGGGCATTACCCTTCGCGAACACTTCCAACCTCTCGTGAACGCATAAGCATGGGACCTGGGGGAGGGGAATTGACCTATACTCTTGGAGAACATGACACATGACTTGCGAACGCATAGGCTGGTGGGTATAAGCCTTCGCGAACACGAAAGGTATCCCGCGAACGTGTAGGTTATTTGAGCCGCTGCTTCGCGGTCGCGGCTGGCCCTTCGCGAATGCGAAGAAGGCCCGACGCCAGTGATTTAAAACAGAACAGAAAATGAGATTCTCCCATTTTTTCATAAACTCTCCATTAAAGCTCAGCCTAGGTGTGATTTTGAAGAGAAAACTCAACACCAATTCATAGGTTTGTATTCTTTAACTCATTTTCTTCCATTTCTAACATCACCCATTATTCCTAGCCCTAATCTTTATTCTTCCATGGTAGAAACTAGGGATTTAGGAAGAATTGGGGAGGGGGGAGGTTGCAAATTGGGGATTAGACCTCAATTTGAGGTCGGATTCCGAAACTAATTACATAGCCGGGATCAGGGATGAATAGGTAATCGGGTTTTGATCCGAATTTCGGGTTTGGGCCAATCGGACTCGGGAGTTGACTTTCACAATAATGACCTAAATTGAATCCTTTGCATTTGTAGGTAGTTCCTAAGGCTTAATTTGAATCCTTTGGTTGGTAATTTACTAGATTCTATTGGTTCGAAGGCTTGTTTGAAAGGCAAAATGGTGGTTGAGATGTGAATTGATTCTTAGAGTGAGGTAAGTGTCGTGGTTAACCTTTACTTAAGGGATTAAGAATTTTTTTGTCTATTTGTTACATGTTTAGATATTGGGTATAACGTATATGTGAGGTGACGAATACTTATGCGTTGTTGTCGGGTTAAAGCATGCAGGTGAGACTTGTTCCTTGTAATTATTGCTTACTTTAATCATGCCATCCATTCTTAGACTAGTTATTTGTTAAATTGATCGTTCTTACCGTGTTTACGGGTTTTTTGATAATTGAATATTGATTCCAAAGTTGCGATTGGTATTGTGGAACCATTATTGAAGTAAGGCTTGTTCTTGTTGATTCTATCTCCCTGTTATTACTTGTTTATTGTTATGTGGTAAGGGAGAGTGTTAAAGCACGAAAGGTGATGTCATGCCATATTGTGAGTTTTAATGCACGAAGGGTGATGCCGTGCCATATTGTGAGTGTAAAATCACGAAGGGTGATGTCGTGCCATGTTATTAGAGTTATGAACNGAGCTAAATGGATGCAAATACATCGAAAATACGCTCAAGAGGCGAGGAGGAGTGCACCGGGCTATAGCCGGGCGCCAGAGCCCAAACGCCTGACCCTGCCTGGCGTTAGCCTGGCGTTAGAGCTGAAACGCCAGCCTTAGCCTGGCGTTAGCCAGGCGTTAGGGCCCAAACGCCCGGGGTCCCAAGTTCGGTCAATTCCGAGTTTTGACGAGTTTAAGTGTTTCCCGGTTGGAATAGAAGTCTCCTACACGTTTAGGGTTTGTCCTAAACATATAAATAGACCCCAAAAACACAACTTAGAGGAGGATTGGAAGTACTTGAAGAGGATTCGAAGTACTTGAAGGAGATTAGAAGGGATTCGGACGGCAAGACATCAATTTGTACAGATTTTGTTCATTATTTTGTAGTTTCATTATGCAAGTTATTTTAGAGTTGATTCTTTTGAACATGTTTAGCTAACTTTTTTAATCTAAGGTTTTGGTAGAACCCGTTGGGGATAACTTATTGTGATATTAATATAGTTTTGACTGGTTGATTAATCTCTATTTGTTCAACTACGTTCTTGTTGTAGTTAATTGAATGGCCATCAATTAGCTGTGCCTATTTATTATGTATCTACTTGAGAGAGAGTGCATATTTAGGTAGTTGTTTGAACAACATCACTCCCGGAGTATAGATGAAAGTCATAACCGAGGGTTTAGAGGTTGGATTAGAGATAACGATACCTCGGGTGCAATCTAAAGTGAACTGTAATGCAATCTAGCTAGCGTAACTTGAGAGAGTGCGTCTAGTAAATTATCATAATTACTTGAGAGAGATTTATGGTAGATAGAGTGTTCATGATTGATAGAGACAACTAATCAAGCTATAAGAAGTATCCGAGAAGGAAGTTCACCGACGGGGGAAACCATAACCTTAGACCTTTATCATAATTGTTTACAACACATTGTTAGTAATTGTTAGTTATTATTATTGTCAGTAGAATTAGTAAAACATCACCAATTTATATTAAAAAGTCTTGAGAGAATTGATTGAGTAAAAGTTGCGTATTCTAAAGACTTGATTGATACGTAAATTCCCTGTGGGATCGACTCTGGGCATAATACCCCGAATTATATTTGCAACGCCCGCTTAGTCTTTTATTAGACATAGTTGAGTGTGATCAAATTTTGGCGTCGTTGCCGGGGACTTAACGATATTATCAAGTGTAGCTATAATTGTACATATTATTAGAATAGAATTTATTAGCAGTGTACATCAGAGAATAAAACTCAAA
>ML387735.1:1656-37863 GCA_005239525.1 Nicotiana knightiana | reverse complement strand
GTAAGTCTAGAGAAAATACCAAAAAGATTTTTTGTTTTAAGTAGTGTAGTAATTCCCCCTTGGTTTTTCTTTGGACCACGGTTCTTTTCCAAGGGTTTTTAATTGAACTGGGTGTAGGTAGTTTTTAATTTTTAAGAGTAGGAATCACATGGTTAAGGGCTTAATAGTAGAAAATCTCGAAACATGCTAATACCTTGAGAATAGTCAGTATTTTGGTTGTGACGCTTAGGCTCAATTTGTTGACTCCAGGATAAAAAAAAAACATTAAATCAGGAATTCTTAAGATTTGCTTAACTGCTTTGACTGGAGTGTCGTGATAGATCCAATCCTGAGTGAGTTATGTGCCAAGTGTGTGTGAGATTTGTATGTTATTCTGTGCATTGCATTTGATGTCTAGAACTTGCCCCGTGTGTGTGCAAAGCGAAATAGAAGTTTTGTTCAGTCTTGGAAGTGATATAGGCATTTCTTTGTTGAGCCAGCTATATATATTTTACCCACCTAATTGTTATGTATCGTAGTTAACCCCGTTGAGCCTATAATTCTATTTCCTTGGAAACCACATTACAAGACATATCCCCTTTGTTTGAATCGATCTTATATTTGAACCTTGTCACCTCTCGTAAGCACTGAAAATGTGATGAAATATGGAAAAGTTAAAGTGTGGGGTGGTAGGTTGGTTTTTGAAGGGAATAACTGAAATAAGGAGAAAGGTGCACTGTTTTGAAAAGTAAGTCACTTGAGAAAAAAAAAAGAATATATAGAAAATAAATAGTTGTATTGTTGTGAAAGAAAAATATATGTGGTGACTCTTGATGTAATTGTGCTTAAAGAAGTATGGGGTAATAACATTGATGTGAAGGTGGAGTTTGGCTTAATATAAGTTTGAGGTTGAGCGCTAAAGTATATGTATTAAAGTGCTTAGGGAGGTGTAGTCACTCTTATATCCAAATGTATCCTACCCGTCCCGCAGCCTACATTACAACCAAATAAAGTCCTACTTGATCCTAGACTGAATGAGCTCGATTAGTAGAGTAGTACACTACGGGAAAGCCTATGGTGCATCTTTTGTGGCATATCAATGTTATTTCTGAGAGTGAGTAAATTCTTTCTATCTTGAGTTCCTAAGTGTTCTTAAAATTTCATTGTGTGTGGAACTAACTCTTGAATTTGGTGAGGGCACATGATTCACGAAGGAAAGGTAATGTTGTTGACCTCTAAGTTAGAGTAGTGAGTGGATTATGAATAAAGCATGGTATATGTGAGTCAACTATTGAGGTGAGGATGTCACACCTCTGTGATTGAAATGTTTTAAAAATTCTTGGTATAACGTGTTAAGGGATTTGCTTAATAAGTGTGTACATGAGTGTAGTTTGATTGCTCGAGGACGAGCAAATGTTTAAGTGTGGGGTATTGATGCGAGGCTAGAATTCATGGTTTAACATGTTATATGCCCTACATTTTATGTGCGTTAATGATAAAAATACACTTTTTATGTGCATAATAGAGTCTATTTCATGTGTAGGTGAATTGGAGATGGAAGCCGAGCTAAAGGGATGCAAATACATCGAAAATACGCTCAAGAGGCGAGGAGGAGTGCACCGGGCTATAGCCGGGCGCTAGAGCCCAAACGCCTGACGCCAGGCGTTAGAGCTGAAACGCCAGCCTTAGCCTGACGTTAGCCAGGCGTTAGGGCCCAAATGCCCGGGGTCCCAAGTTCGGTCAATTCCGAGTTTTGACGAGTTTAAGTGTTCCCCGGTTGGAATAGAAGTCTCCTACACGTTTAGGGTTTGTCCTAAACATATAAATAGACCCCAAAAACACAAATTAGAGGAGGATTTGAAGTGCTTGAAGAGGATTCGAAGTACTTGAAGGAGATTAGAAGTGATTCGGACGACAAGACATCAATTTGTACAAATTTTCTTCATTATTTGTAGTTTCATTATGCAAGTTACTTTAGAGTTGATTCTTTTGAACATGTTTAGCTAACTTCTTTAATCTATGGTTTTGGTAGAACCCATTGGGGATAACTTATTGTGATATTAATATAGTTTTGAGTGGTTGATTAATCTCTATTTGTGCAACTACGTTCTTGTTGTAGTTAATTGAATGGTCATCAATTAGTTGTGCCTATGTATTATGTATCTACTTGAGAGAGAGTGCATATTTAGGTAGTTGTTTGAACAACATCACTCCCGGAGTATAGACGAAAGTCATAACCGAGGGTTTAGAGGTTGGATTAGAGATAACGATACCTCGGGTGCAATCTAAAGTGAACTGTAATGCAATCTAGCTAGCGTAACTTGAGAGAGTGCGTCTAGTAAATTATCATAATTACTTGAGAGAGATTTATGGTAGATAGAGTGTTCATGATTGATAGAAACAACTAATCAAGCTATATGAAGTATCCGAGAAGTAAATTCACCGACGGGGGAAACCATAACCTTAGATCTTTATTACAATTGTTTACACCTTAGCGTAGTTAATCTTTAGTTTTAATCTTTAGTTTTAGTAATTTAAATAACATCAAGTGACAGTTGAGTATTCTAACAGCTTGCTTGATACGTAAATTCCCTGTGGGATCGACTCTGGGCATAATACCCCGGATTATATTTGCAACGCCCGCTTAGTCTTTTATTAGACATAGTTGAGCGTGATCATGAACGAAGCGTGATGTCGTGTTGTATTATTGATTCATATTGTAAGTGAGAGTAAAAACACGAAGGGTGATGTCATGCAGTATCATTGTTTCATTTTGAGGTTGAGAGTAAAAGCACGAAGGGTGATGCCGTGCAATTTTCCTTATTGTGTTTAATTATTTTCACTAGTTAAACGCACATTGACAGTACTAGTTATCATTTCCGTTGTATTTCTTGTATCTTTTATCCCCTTTAGCATGTTCCCCTCCCAATAATACATGTTTAGCTGTTTTTTGTTGTTATCTTATACATATACTGTTATCTGCAAAGGTTTATTATGTGGGTGTCTTATCATAGCCTCGTCACTACTTCGTCGAGGTTAGGTTCGATACTTACGAGTACATAGGGTCGGTTGTACTCATACGACACTCTACACTTCTTGTATATATTTTGGTACGGACCCTAGCTAATTGTGAGGCTTAGCAGTTTGGGCATGCTTATTGGAGACTCAAGGTAGATCTGCTGGCGTCCGCAGACCTTGGAGTCCCTTTCTAGTTTCCCTATTTTACTGTTTCTTTTCATTCAGAATAGTTGTATTTCTTTCAGATTCTGTTTGTAGATAATCTTAGAAGCTCGTGAGTTGTGACTCCAGATCTGAATTGTATCAGATGTTATGGGCTTTATGTTATTCCGCATTTCAGTTTTAGCTTCTATTTGGCTTAATTTATTCTGTTATTGAAATGGATTAACATTTGCTTAAAGAATCCTCTAATGTTGGCTTGCCTAGCAAGTAAAATGTTAGGCGTCATCACGGTTCCCAAGGTGAAAATTCCGGATCGTGACAAAATATGATATAATTTAAAACAAATAAGAATACATTATAATTAAATGTATTTAAAAACTCCTTTATTTAGTATTTTTCTAACTTAATTTGTTAATGTTCATCATCATCATCATTAAAATCTTCAACCCTTACTACTTGTTACTCGTGATAAAGATCATATAGTGATTTATTTGTAAACACATATTCATTTGGGAGTAGTTCAATATGAGATAGTGATACATTTTGACTTTTAATAATGACAAAAGAATAATGCGATGGAAAATTGACGTTTCTTGGATTTAAAACGTATTTTGACTCGGATGGAGTCAACATTATATTGGGATGATAACTTTTTATTTAATATATTTTCTGATAAAATCTTAATTTCAATAACTTTGATTTATAAGTTTTATAAAGATTGAACGCATGCTGTTACCCAATACAATATTTTAGTACGTATACTCATTTATAATAAAAATCATGTCTGATTTAGTAGACTATTACATCATTTGAAATGGCTTATATCATTTCATATTTTTGTTTATCCTTTTCTTCCAATAAAATAATAGTTCCTACCTTTATACATCCAGAGATATAGAAATTATACCTAATAATTTTTCTAGTGTTCTATTCAGGAGATAACCATGGCGAAGTCTTTCATGAATTTTCTTAGAATTTTTTTTTAAAATAGTACATATAATTAGTCACTAAATATTGCGTGTGTTATTTTTAACACAATATTTTTGTGTTTTAATTTCAAATATTATTAAAATGACCAGTATTAAAAATATTTATGATATTTTTTGTCACGACCCAAAATTCATTAAAGGTCTTCATGGCGCTGGACTCTACTGTTAGGCCGGCCAACGATAAATTCTTCATTTAATTCTCATTTCAATTTTTTTGAAGTCATGTTTTCTTTTAATTAAATAGTAAAAGATGGGATTTACATAATAAATAAGAATATTTTTAACAATTTTGATAATGAACAACCCATAATCACCCCAAAATCCGGTGTCACAAATGCATGAGCATCAACTAGGAAGATAAAATAAAATACAACATTTGTCCGGAATACGAATTAGACAGGAAAAAACATAAGTAACTCTGAAGGAGACGCTGCTGGTTGTGGATCAAAATGTGGAAATGCAGCTCACCTAAGTCCCCGCAAATAATCAGGCCTCTGCTCTCGCAGGACCCCTAGACACATATGTACCTGCACAAAAGTGTGCACCAAGTGTAGTATGAGTACGTAAATCAATGTGTACCCAATAAATATCTTGTCTAACCTCGAAGAAGTAATGTTGAGAGGTCGACTCTGACACTTATTATGGTCTGTAAATAAAAATATCGATGATATGATTAAGCATGGATTGCATAGAGCGCCGGTAAACTCAACATCATGAAGTAAATAAATAATTCTTCGTTAAGTAGAAATTTCCAAATTCATTTTTGTTTTTATCATTTACCATTTTATATCTTCGGGCCAATGAAGTAATGTCAATTATTGTGAATTCCAGAGCAACCAAATCAATTATGTGCAAATCATGCCGAGGTCGTACGACCCGATCCAACATAAATATAAACTGTGCACTGTCGAGGGTCGATCGACACAAACCATAGATGCATCTATCTGCTGCCGAGTCGTCCGGCCCGGTCCACAACAAGAGAAAACACATATAATCAATCAATTCAAGATTTATTAAGGGTTAATGTTCAAAGGAATATAAATTCTCATTAACGGTCAAACGACCCGTCCAAAACTCAAGTAAGTGAATTTTAACCTTTTACAATTTTCTTATCAAGTTCCAATTTATTTTTAACAATTAAATTAACAAGTGGACTGCAAATTTGCAAATATCACATGATTTGGGTCCTAGACTACCTGGACATAATATGATAGTAGATACGCACGGACTCTTGTCACCTTGTGCGTACGTAGCCCCCACAAATTAGAAACACATATTATTTCAATTCACCAATGGGGTTAATTCCCTCTTCCATGGTTAGAAAGGAGACTTACCTCGCTCCGAAGTTCCAGAGCCGGCTCCCAAGCCTTTCCAACAACTCAAACTGATGTCCAACGCTCCAAATCTAGTCAATAAATGTGCAAATCCATAAATATATACTCTAATACTCCTTATAATCCAATTTATAATAATTTCCAACTCCGTTCGAAAAGTAGTTAAAAATAACCTCAGGCCCACGTGCCCGGATTTCAAAAATTTTTGAAGATAAACATTTCCCATGACACCACAAACTCAAATATATAATTTATTCCAAATTCCATGTATAATATCGTGGTCAAAATCCAAAAAACCAATTATAGGTTTTATTTCAAAATTCCAAATTTCTACAAACTTTCATGTTTAAATCCATATATAGTCCAAGTATTTAACTCGAAATAGGTGGGAATCACTTACCTTGACATAGATGATGAATATGGAGCTCCAAAATCTCTCCAAGACCGGCACCCATGGAGGAAATAAAATGAAAATGGTCAAAATACCGTTTTAAAACAACTCACTGCCCAGTCCGATCCTTCTTTGCGAATGTTACACAACCCTCGCGTTCGCTAAGCTCTACAACCTCACGCCCAGAAATCTCCCTTCGTGTTTGCGACCCTTTGATCGTGTTCGGGAAGGCCAGCTAACCCGCCCCTTCACGTTCGCGTTTGCATTCCCTTCTACGCGTTCGCGTAGGCTAAATGGACTTAGACCCAACTCCCTCCTTTCTTCTTCGCGTTCGCGAAGGCTTGCCCAACTCTTGGCTCGCATTCACATTCACTGGCTCGTGTTCGCAAGGCCAAACCCAGCAACGCTATAAATTCCTCTTCGCGAACACGGTACTTCCTTCGCGTTTACGAAGAAGGAAACCAGACACCAGCATGTAATGACTTGGCCGATCGTTTTGAGATTTAGAGCCCCGATCCCCTAATAACTGCTTTCCCCTTATTTATTTTTGCTATTGTGACTTGCAGGGGTGATTGATTGTGAATTTCGGAGTGTTTTGGAACACTTAGTCCCTAAATGAGAGCTTAAGTCTTCAAATTTGGACCGTAGTCAGAACTGTGTGAAGACGATTTCGGAATGGAATTCTGTCGATTTCGTTAGCTCCGATGGGTGATTTTAAGATTAGGAGCGCGTCTGGAATGTATTTTGGAGGTCTGTAGTAGATTTAGACTTGAATTGGCGAAAGTTGAATTTTTGGCGATTCGGCCGGTACTGGAAATTTTGATATCGAGCCCGAAATGGGATTCTGAAAGTGTCTTTAGGTTCATAGTGTCATTTTTGACTTGTGTGTAAAATATGGAGTTATTCGGACAAGTTTTGATGTGTTTCAGCGTCGTTTGTAAAATTTGGAAAAATTCAAAGTTCCTTAGGCTTGAATCTGTGCTCAATTCATGTTTTTGATGTTGTTCGATCTGGTTTGAAGGCTCGACTAAGTTCTTATGGTCTTATAAGAATTGTTGGTATGTTTGGTTGAGGTCCCGGGGTCCTCGTGTGTGTTTTGGATGCTCAACGGGTTGAAATATGGACTTAGGCCATTGCTGAAGTTTTCTGCTGTCTGGTGTTTCACGCCTGCGGAGTGGGAATCGCATGTGCGGACTCGCACGTGCGGAGAAGGAAGCGCGGATGCGAGAAAGGGAAGCTTTTCCAGGGGTCGCAGGTGTGAGGGTGTTCCACATCTGTGATGCCCGTAAATGCGGCCAAGGCTTCGCTGGTGCGGACTATGACGCATGTGCGAACAAGACACCGCAGGCGCGCACGTGCAGGTGTGGACCAGCCCCTTAAGTGGATTCCGCACCCACAATGGATTTTCCGTAGATGCGGCGTCACAAGTGCGACCCAAGAGCCGCAGGTACGAAGATCGCTGGCCAGAAAAGGGGACAAAATTGAGGGTTAGTTCATTTCACTCCATTTTTTATTTTTGAGCTCGGGAGAAGGCGATTCCTTGAGGGATTTTCAGAGAAAAATTGTGGGTAACGATTCCTTATTCGAATTTCGTCTTATTGGATTAATTTATTGTAGTTTCCTTCATCTAATCAAGGAAAAAATTGAGTGAGAAATGTAGGGAATGGGGAAAAGTTCCCCAATTGAATTTTTGAGTTTTGAACGGGTTTTAGACATCGGATTTAGATGATTTTTGTACGAGTGATCTCATGAGTGAATGGGTGTTCTAAATTGGTAACTTTTACCCGATTCCCAGTTGTGGGCCCGGGGAGACTTTTTGGGCATTTTTCTTATTTTCTTGTCTTAGCTTTGAATTCATTAGCTAATGTAGTTACTTGTAGTATTATTTACATTATACAATGGATTTGATTAGATTTGGGCCATTCGGAGTTGGATACTCGTGGCAAGAGCGTGGTTTCGGATTTATTTGAGCGGTTCGAGGTAAATGGCTTGCCTAACCTTGTGTGGGGGAACTTCTCCTTAGGATGTTAGGTACTGTTTGATGTATGAGCACCGTGTACATGAGGTGACAAGTACGTACACGGGCTATTTTTGTAAAATTCCCAGTTTTTCTTCTAAATCATCAACTCTTTTCCTTTGATTGAACTGCACTACTATGTTTACTTATCTTGTTTAGATTAGGAAAGCATGCTACGTGTTTTGACTGTCTACTTGAAATTCTATGCAGCATGTTTAGGTAGATTCCTATTTTCCTTGGTCGCATTTAGTCTAAACTGTACATATCGATGTTGTAACTGCTATGTCATTATTGAGCTGCATATTTACTTTGGGACTACGGATGTATTCCGGGAGATCCCCCAGCACTGCAAATTTATTTGTGGACTATGGATATATTCTGGGAGATCCCTCTATCTTGCATATTTACTTTGGGACTACGGACGCATTCCGTGAGATCCCCCAGCACTGCATATTTATTTGGAGACTGCGGACATATTCTGGGAGATCCCTCTGTCTTGCATATTTACTTTGGGACTACAGACGTATTCCAGGAAATCCCCCTGTCTTTCATATTTACTTTGGGACTACAGACGTATTTCGAGATATCCCCCATCAATGCATATTTATTTTGGGACTATGGACGTATTCCGGGAGATCCCCATGTACTGCATAATTGTTTCGGGACTAGGAGACAGTATCCCAGGAGATTTCCCTGTTGTATTTCATTGTTCTGAGCTGAGGGCTCCCTTGACTGTTATTTCTGTGAACTTCCTTAACTATTTTACTATAGAATATATTTATATCTTTTGCTATTTTAGTTCATTATATTTACTCCAGTAGGGCCCTGACCTGACCTCGTCACTACTCGACTGAGGTTAGGCTTGGCACTTACTCGGTACCATTGTGGTGTACTCGTGCCCTTTCCCCCACATTTTTTGTGTGCATATCCAGGTACGAGCTATCAGCCTCGGGTTTAGTGTGTGCTTGCTGATTTAGGAGACTTCAAGGTACTTCTGCTCGCGTCCACAGACCTCGGAGTCCCTTCCTATTCCCCCCCGTAGAGATATCTTTTGTTTTCTTTAGATACTTTGTATAGAGCAGTATAGACTTATAGAAGCTTGCGATTAGCGATATTCCGGGTTTTCAGAGTGATGTTATTATATATGAGCCGAGTGGCACTATCATTGCTTATTAAATTATACTGTTTTGGCTTTTATCTTTATATTTCCTTTATTTTTCCGCAATAATAGGCTTACCTAGTCGTGGAGACTAGGTGTCGTCAAGAAACCTTATGGAGGGGTAAAATGGGTCGTGGAAAGTTGGTATCAGAGCTCTTGGTTCATAGGAGTCGTGAGTCACAAGCCGGTTTGTTAGAGTCTCGCGGATCGGTGCGGAGACGTTTTGTACTTATCTTCGGGAGTCTATGTAACTATTAAGAACAATCATACTTCTTTGATTTCCTTGTCGTACGAGTTATTGACATCAAAGTTTTCTAAAATTTCTATTCTATTCTTTCTCACAGATGGTGAGGACCCGTACAGGGAGGACCGACGATCAGGCACCCAAGCCCCCTGCTAGAGCCGCCAGAGGCCGTGGTCAGGGTAGAGGACCACACGCTGCAGCCCGCGCACCTGCGATAGAGGAGCCCTCAGCAGTTCCCGCTGGAGGGTCGGAATCGAAGATTCCTATTGCTGCTCCAGCCCTCTAAGAGACCTTGGCTCAGTTCATGAGCATGTTCAGCACTTTGGCTCAGGCTAGGCTGATTCCGATATCTCCAGCCACATCTCTGGCCGGGGGAGGGGCATAGACTCCCGCAGCCCATACTCCTGAGCAGAGGGTCCAGGTTGACCAGGACCCAGAGTTTATTCATATGCCCCTAGTGGCTCCGGTTCAGTATGAGACCAGGGTAGCTGCTTCTGAGGCAGATCAGCTCAGGCTTGAGAGGTACAAGAAGTATCACCCACCTATTTTCAGCGGACTAGCTTCAGATGATGCTCATAGTTTTCTTGAGGAGTGTCATCACATTCTCCGCACTATGGGCATTATGGCGACGAGTGGGGTTTCTTTAGCCGCTTTTTAGCTGATGGGAGCGGCATATCAGTGGTGGGGGGCCTATGAGCTGAGTAGTCCGGACGAGGCAGTCTCACTCACTTGGACTCAGTTCTCAGAGATGTTTTTGCGTGAGTATGTCCCTCAGAGACTCGGGGATGCTTGGAGCGCAGAGATTGAGCAGCTGCGTTAGGGTGCTATGATTGTGTCAGAGTATGCAATCCATTTCAGTGAGTTATCTCGACATGCACCGGCCTTGGTTGCTACAGTCAGAGAGAGGGTTCATCACTTCATTGAGGGGCTCCACCCCGGTATTCGGACCAATATGGCCAGGGAGTTGGAGATGGATGTCACTTATCAGCAAGCAGTGAGTATTTCCATGAGAGTGGAGGGCATGTTTTCTCGGGACAGAGAGGAGAGAGAGAGGCCAAGAGGTCTCGAGAGATTGGTCATTTTTTAGGAGCTCATGCTCCAACAGCACACCATAGTAAGGGTTTTGTGAGTCGCCCTGTTCATTCAACTCTTCCAGCAGCCAACAGTGTTCCAGCTCCTCCTAGGCCTCAGGAGCCTTATTATGCACCGCCAGTATCTAGTGTGCCTCCTACTCGAGGTGCTATTACCAGCCAGTCGAGCAGTCCAGGTTCGAGTCAGTATCAGCCACGCGTCCTCTAAGGGGTTGTTTTGAGTGTGGTGATACTCGTCGTATGGTTAGGTATTTCCCCAGATACAGGAGGGGTGCACCTCCACAGACTTCTCAGCCACCACGTGCTCCAGCAGGTCCTCCAGCCATTCTTCCAGCCCCAGCTGCCGCTCCACCTACTTAGGCAGCTCGAAGTGGAGGTCATGAAGGTTGAGGTCGCCCTAGAGGGGGAGGCCAGGCCAGGTATTATGCCCTTCCTTCCCGTTCAGAGGTTCTCGCTTCAGATTCAGTCATCATAGGTATTGTCCCTGTCTTTCATAGGGATGCATCAGTATTATTTGACCCAGGCTCTACGTATTCATATGTGTCTTCTTATTTTGCTCCACATTTGGGCGTATCTTGGGATTCATTGAGTTCTCCTATTTATGTATCTACTCCTATGGGAGATTCTCTTATTGTGGACCGCATATATCAGACGTGTTTGATTGCTCTTAGTGGTTTTGAGACCAGAGCCGAATTATTATTGCTTAGTATGGTAGATTTTGATATTATTTTAGGCATGGATTGGTTGTCGCCCCATTATGTTATTCTTGGTTGTAACATTAAGGCCGTCATGCTAGCTATGCTAGGCTTACCGCGATTAGAGTGGAGAGGTACCTTAGAGTATACTCCCTGCATGGCCATTTCATTTCTTAAGGCTCAGTGAATAGTTGAGAAGGGGTGTGATGCGTATTTTTCCTATGTGAGACATGTCAGTATTGATACCCCTACAGTTGAGTCGGTTCCAGTAGTGAGGGACTTCCCTGATGTGTTTCCAGCTGATCTTCCCGGCAGGCCTCCCGATAGAGATATTGATTTTAGCATTGATTTGTTGCCGGGAACCTATCCATATCTATTCCCCCTTATCATATGGCTCCTCCTGAGTTGAAGGAGTTGAAGGAGTAGTTGTAGGAGTTGCTTGATAAGGGTTTCATCAGGCCCAGTGTATCACCATAGGGTGCTCTAGTCTTGTTTGTGAAGAAAAATAATGGTTCTATGCATATGTGTATTGACTATCGGCAGTTGAACAATGTTACAGTGAAGAACAAGTATCCTTTGCCTCGTATCGATGATTTATTTGATCAGTTACATGGTTCCAAGGTGTTTTCCAAGATTGACTTGCATTCTGGCTATCATCAGTTGAAGATTCGGGAGCCGGATATCCCAAAGATTGCTTTCAGGACCAGATATGGTCATTATGAGTTTCTTGTCATATCATTTGGGCTGACCAATGCCCCATCAACCTTTATGCATTTGATGCATAGTGTGTTCCGGCCTTATATTGATTTTTTCATCATTGTGTTTATGACGATGTTTTGGTATATTCCCGATCTCGAGAAGATCATGAGCAGCACCTGAGGACCGTGCTTCGGACTTTGAGAGAGAAGAGGTTATATGCAAAATTTTCTAAGTGTGAATTTTGGCTTGATTCAGTGGCATTTTTGGGCCACGTAGTGTCAGGTAGATCTAACGAAGGTGGAGGCAGTGCAGAGTTGTCCTAGACCATCATCAGCTATGGAGATCTGCAGTTTCCTTGGTTTGGCGGGATACTACCGTTGCTTTGTAGAGGGTTTTCCATCTATTGCAGCACCTATGACCAGGCTGACCCTGAAGGGTGCTATGTTCAGGTGGATCAAAGAGTGTAAGGAGAGCTTTTAGAAGCTCAAGACAGTTTTGACTGTAGCCCTAGTATTAGTATTGCCTACAAGTTCGGGATCTTACACCGTCTATTGTGATGCCTCAAGGATTGGCCTTGGAGCAGTATTAATGCAGGACGTTAGGATTATTGCCTACGCGTCTAGACAGTTGAAGGTGCATGAGAAGAATTATCCTGTCCATGATCTAGATTTAGCAACCATTGTTCACGCCTTGAAGATCTGGCGTCATTATTTGAACGGTGTTCCTTGTGAGATCTACACTGATCACCGGAGTTTGCAACACTTTTTCAAGCAGAAGGACCTTAATTTGCATCAGAGGAGGTGGTTGGAGCTACTTAAAGACTATGATATAACTATATTGTACCACCCGGGGAAGGCCAATGTAGTGGCCGACGCCTTGAGTCACCGGGCAGAGAGTTTGGGGATTGGCATATCTTCCGGCAGCTGAGAGACCCTTAGCATTGGATTTTCAGGCCTTAGCCAGTCAGTTCAAGAGATTGGATATTTCAGATCCGAGCTAAGTATTGGCTTGTGTGGTCGCTCGGTCTTCTCTTTATGACCGTATCGGGAGCGCCAATATGGTTATCCTCATCTTCTAGTCCTTCAGGAAAAGGTCCGGCGAGGTGATGCTAGAGATGTGACTATTGGTGATGATGGTGTGATGAGGATGCAGGGCCTTATATGTGTGCCTAATGCAGATGGGCTTCGGTAGTTGATTGTTGAGGAGGCCCACAGCTCGCGGCATTCCATCCACCCAGGTGCCGCGAAGATTTACCAGGATTATAGACAGCACTATGAGGAGGATGAAGAAGGATATCGTTGGGTTTGTAGCCAAGTGTCTCAACTATCAGTAGGTTAAGTATGAGCAACAGAGACCGGGTGGCTTGCTTAAGAGGTTAGAGATCCTAGAGTGAAAGTGGGAGCGGATCACCATGGACTTTGTAGTTGGACTTCCATGGACTTTGAGAAAGTTTGATGCTATTTGGGTGATCGTGGATCGGCTGACCAAGTCAGCTCATTTTATCCCAGTGTTGACTACTTATTCTTCAGAGAGATCGTCCGCCTTCACGGTATCCCAGTATCCATCATTTCAGACAGAGGTACACAATTCACATCATGGTTCTGGAGAGCCGTACACCAGGAGTTGGGTACTAGGGTGGAGCTGAGCACCTGGAATGTGGGCCTCCTCAACAATCATGTATTGAATGCAGATGGGCCTTATATGTGTGCCTAATGCATATCCGGAAGTATCACGGTGATCTAACTCATGTATTGGATTTCAGCTCAGTCTAGTTGGACAAGGATCTATCTTATGTTGAGGATCCAGTAGACATTATTGGACAGGCATGTCAGAAAGCTCAGGTCAAAGAATATAGCTTCAGTAAAGGTCCAGTGGAGGGGTCAGCCGGTCGAGGAGGTGACTTGGGAGACCGAGCAGGATATGCGCATCCGTTACCCTCACTTTTTCACAGCTTCAAGTATGTCTTTATACTCGTTTGAGGACGAACGATTATTTTATGAGGGGGAGAATGTAACGACCCTACCTGTATTTTTGAGAGTTAGAGCCCTAATCCCCTAATAACTACTTTCCCCATATTTATTTCTTCTATTGTGACTTGCCGGGGTGATTGTTTGTGAATTTCTGAGTGTTTTGGGACATTTAGTCCCTAAATGATAGCTTAAGTCTTAAAATTTACACCATAGTCAGAACAGTGTGAAGACGGTTCCAGAATGGCATTCCGTCGAATCCGTTAGCTGTGTTGGGTAATTTTGAGCTTAGGAGCGTGTTCGGAATCTGTTTTGGAGGTCTATAGTAGATTTAGGCTTGAATTGGCGAAAGTTGGATTTTTGGCGATTTCGGCTGGTAGTGGAAATTTTAATATCGAGACCGGAATGGAATTCCGGAAGTGGATGAAGGTTCATAGTGTCATTTGTGATTTGTATGTAAAATTTGGAGTCATTCGGACAAGGTTTGATGTGTTTCAGCATCATTTGTAGAATTTGGAAAAATTCAAAGTTCCTTAGGTTTGAATCTGTGCTCAATTCATGTTTTTGATGTTGTTCGATGTGGTTTGAAGGCTAGACTAAGTTCGTATGTTTGGTTGAGGTCCTGGGGGCCTTGAGTGTGTTTTGGATGCTCAACGGGTTGAAACTTAGGCATTGCTGAAGTTTTCTGTTGTCTGGTGTTTCGCAACTGTGGAGTAGGAATCGCAGGTGCGAATTGGCACGTGCGGAGAAGGAAGCACAGATGCGATAAAGGGAAGCTTGGCCAGGGGTCGCACATGCGAGGGTGTTCCGCATCTGCGATGCCCGCAGATGCGGCCAAGGCTTTGCTGGTGCGGACTGTGAGCGCAGGTACGAACAAGACTCTGCAGGTGCGCACGTGCAGTTGTGGCCCCTCTTCCGCAGATGCGGACCCATCCCCTTAAGTGGATTCTGCACCCGCAATGGATTTTCCGCAGATGCGGCATCACAAATGCGACCCAAGAACCGCAGGTCCGAAGATCGCTAGGAACAAAAAGGGACAGAATCGAGGATTAGTTCATTTCACTCCATTTTTTATTTTGAGCTCGGGAGAAGGCGATTCCTTGAGGGATTTTCAGAGAAAACTTGTGGGTAGCGATTCCTTACTTCAATTTGGTCTTATTGCATTAATTTATTGTAGTTTCTTTCATCTAATCAAGGGAAATTGAGTGAGAAATTTAGGGAATGGGGGAAAAGTTCCTCAATCGAATTTCTAAGTTTTGAACGGGTTTTAGACATCGGATTTAGATAATTTTTATACGAGTGTTCTCGTGAGTGAATGGGTGTTCTAAATTGATAACTTTTACCCAATTCCGAGTCGTGGGCCCGGGGAGACTTTTTGAACTTTTTCCTATTTTCTTGCCTTATCTTCGAATTCATTAGCTAAAGTAGTTACTTGTAGTATTATTTACATTATGCAATTGATTCGATTAGATTTGGGCCATTCGGAGTTGGATACTCGTGGAAAGATCGTGGTTTCGGATTAATTTGAGCGGTTCGAGGTAAGTGTCTTGCCTAAACTTGTGTGGGGGAACTTCCCCTTAGGATTTTTGATACTGTTTGATATATGAGCGCCGTGTACGTGAGGTGACGAGTACATACACGGGCTATTTTTGTAAAATTCCCAGTTTTTCTTCTAAATCATAAACTGTTTTCCTTTGATTGAATTGCACTACTATGTTTACTTACCTTGTTTAGATTAGGAAAGCATGCTACTTGTTTTGACTGTCTACTTGAAATTTTGTGCAGCATATTTAGGTAGATCCTATTTTTCTTGGTTTCATTTAGTCTAAACTGTACATATCGATGTTGTAATTGCCATGTCATTGTTGAGCTGCATATTTATTTTGGGACTACGGACGTATTCCGGGAGATCCTCCAGCACTGTATAATTATTTTGGGACTACGGACGTATTCCGAGAGATCCCCTTGTCTTGCATATTTACTTTGGGACTTTGGAAGTATTCAGGGAGATCTCCATGTCTTGAATATTTACTTTAAGACTACAGACGTATTCCGGGAGATCCCCCAGCACTACATCTTTATTTTGGGACTACGGACGTATTCCCGGAGATCCCTTTATACTGCATATTTGTTTCGGGACTACGGGATGGTATCCCAGGAGATTTTCCTGTTGTATTTCTTTTTTCTGAGTCGAAGCTCCTTTAACTGTTATTTATGTGAACTTCCTTAACTATTTTACTGTAGAATATATTTATATCTTATGCTGTTTTAGTTCATTATATTTACTCTGGTAGGGACCTGACCTCGTCACTAGTCGACCGAGGTTAAGCTTGGCACTTACTGGGTACCATTGTGGTGTACTCATACCCTTTCCTGCACATATTTTTTGTATGGAGATTCAGGTACGAGCTATCAGCCTCGGGTTTAGTGTGTGCTTGCTGATTTAGGAGACTTCAAGGTACTTCTGCTCACGTCCGCAGACTTCAGAGTCCCCTTCTGTTCCCTCGCATAGAGATATCCTTTGTTTTCTTCAGACACTTTGTATAGAGCAGTATAGACTTATAGAAGCTTGTGAATAGCGACATTTCGGGTTTTGGGAGTGATGTTATTGTATATGAGCCGAGTGACACTATCATTGCTTACCAAATTATACTGTTTTGGCGTTTATCTTTATGTTTCTTTATTTTTCCGCAATAATAGGCTTACCTAGTCGTAAAGACTAGGTGCCGTCATGACACCTTACAGAGAGATAAAATGGGTCGTGACATAACAACAACAGTCCAAAGCAGCTCCAATTTGGTCTGAAACCGCCCCGAAACACACCGGAGGCGCCCGAGACCCCATTCAGTCACACAAACCAGCCCCATAAAATAATACGGACCTGCTCGAGGCCTCAAATCACATCAAACAACATTGAAATCATGAATCACCCCAATTCAAGCTTAATGAACTTTAGAACTTCAAACTTCTACATTCGATGCCGAAACCTATCAAATCACGTCCGATTGACCTTAAATTTTGCGCACAAGTTACATTCGACATTACGGACCTACTCCAACTTCCGGAATCGGTATCCGACCCCCGATATCGAAAGGCCACTTTCGGTCAAACTTCTCAAATACCTTCAAATTTCTAACTTTCGCCAAATAACCCCAAAATGATTTACGGACCTCCAAATCCACTTCTGGACGCGTTCCTAAAAACAGAATCACCACACGGAGCTATTCCCAGATTCGGAATCCCAAACGGACATCGATAACATTGAAATACACCACAATCCAAATTTATGAAATTCTTCCAAAATGCCAACTTCCACAATAGGCGTCGAACGCTCCCGGGTCATCCAAAACCCGATTCGGACATACGCCCAAATTCAAAATCATCATACGAACCTGTTGGAACCTTCAAATCCCGATTCCGAGGTCGTTTACTCAAAACTCACACTTTAGTCAATTCCTCCAACTTAAGGCTTCCGAAATTAGAATTTTCTTTCCAAATTAACTTTGAACTTCCCGAAATTCAATTCCGACCACGCGTACAAGACATAATACCTGAAGTGAAACTGCTCATGGTCTGAAACCGCTGAACAACGCGCTAGAACTCAAAACAATAGGCCGGGTCGTTACATTTTTAAGGTTTAATGAGTTGATTGAATTTCCATCATTTATATTTTTCTCATCATAATTCAAACATATTATCTCATTTTAAATAAAAATAAGTTTTATAATTTTATTTTAAGTTGACTTTTTGACATTCAAAATTGTTTTTTTTTTCTTGTTTATCGCTATTGTATTATTATTTATTTATATTTTCACATTGCATTTGAATTTTTATTGGCTTGTCAATTAACTTGATACAACTAAATATGAATTTTTCTTACTAATGAAACTTTTTTTTTTAGACTTTTATTCTAATTCTCAAAAAAAATTCGTTAGTTGAAGTTATCAGCAATATTTTCGGTAGTATTTATTTATTTCTTAAAATAATTTAAAATATAATTAGCTTCACTATTTAAAATTTTCTCTCTTTATGCATTTTTATTCTTACTTTAATATATTAATTTGATTGTTTTATTTGGTATTTACCTATTACTCAAAGAGTAACATATTTTTATTCTTACTTGTAAGCAAAATTTACTTCAATTTATTTGAATCAATGTTTGAGATAAAGCTTTCAAAGTACCCATCTAGGTTAGTTCTGGATTCTTTCGAACTATCTTATCAGCAAGATCCAAATATGCCTCCTTAGTGTTATTCAAACATATATATGAAAATAGGATTCAAAGATATTATTTACCCTTATCCTCCAAAGAATATATATCTAGATAATCCTATCAAAAAAAGGAGCAACACAAAATTAGAGATCAAACTTATCTGTCTACAAATAACCTTTTTTCTTTTTTTACAAAAAACATATTTGATTCATATGCTATTTATTTTATTTGCAATTTAAAATATTTTACAGTACTCTAAAAAAGTATTTCTTATTTAATATTCTTATAGTTTTCAATTGGATATGTGAATTATAAATATTGATATTATATTCTTACGTATTTAAATCTTAAGGGGATTACTTATATATCTACATCTATTACTTTTATACATATATAAATTAAATCAATATAATCCAATTTTATATTTCATCATTAGTAGGTAAAACTCATAAAATTTTCGTTTAGATGTTTTTCATTTATTCAAACATTATCCTCTAAGTCAAATCATTTTTATTAGAAAGCCTAGTAGATATTGTCTTAAAATAGCCAAGTAATTTTTTTTTATATCTCACCACTTGGCTTAACCTCAATACAAACTATAACCCCCCCTCCGATCACGACCCGAATCCTAATCCAGGTCGCGATGGCGCCCAACACCATAGTCAGGCAAGCGGACATCAATCTACTAGCGAGCTTCTTTTAATTTACCAAAACATTTCCAACACTTACTTGGTTTAGATTTTAGACGTTGGGCAAAAACGAATAACTTAGACAATCTTAAGCAGAAATAGTCATAAAAGTCATAATTTAATATTTACATCCTGAAAATAATGTGTACTAATGTGTGTGCCAGGAACTAGTGTCACAAGTCTACATGCGTACTAGTAGAGTAAAAATAAAAGAAGTAATAGACTGCCCTACTGTCTGAAAAGAAATAGACAGAAATAACAAAAGAAGGCTCCATAGTAATGTTGAGGGTCGTCAAGAGGAGCTGCTCATCGTGGAGTCTAGACCAAGTATATATCAAGGACGAACTCCGGACTGATACCCAGATGCACCCGCTTCAGAACCTGCACAATTAAGTACATAGCGTAGTATGAGTACATAAACAATATGTACCCAGTAAGTATCCAATCTAATCTCGATGAAGTAGTGACGAGAGGTCGACGTGACACTTACTAGGGTCAAAATAATATGTTTTAAATGTAAGGCTAAGCAGGGATGGCAATCATGAATAATAATGAAGACAGGAACATGAAATATCCTTTACAAATACCTTTACGTGCCAAGTTCTCTAGTATACAAATTACCTAGTTTTCCTTTTCCATGGTATTTAACAGATACATGATCACAGAACACCCAACATCTAACAAACACATAACATGCCGTGAATGTACGGCTGACACAACGCGAAAATAAATGTGCACTGCCGAAGGGTCGAACGGCTCGAACCATAGATGCATCTATTACACCGCTCATGAATCGAACATGCGACACGGTTGACATAATAGTAGGGTTACCCCGCTCGCGAATCTTACATGCGATGCGGGTACCCGTATACATACACATAATTAACAGGAAATCAGGAATTCAGTGGAGAATATACTTACAGAGAAGGATTCAACAATATAATTTTCAGAATGTAACCTCCTAGATGTTCACTTAATAATTCAAGGATTTTTAGGCAACCTAAGTTAACATTTCAGATTATAGATACGACACATACAACATGCTTGTGAATCCTAAACTTCCCAACATAACATAATAGTAGCTACGAACGGACTCTCGTCATTTCATGCGTGCGTAGCCCCCACAAATAAGGAAATACAATTATTTATATTCACCTATGGGGACGATTCCCTCCTACAAGGTTAGAAAGGAGAATTATCTCGTGTCAAGCCTACTTTCCGGGTCAAGAACGCGCCCGAATCTCTAAATTCGTCGCCCAAGAACTCGAAGCTAGCCAAACATCACATTAACAAGTCAATCTATGTTCAAAAGTCCATAATTCTCCTACTTAAATGGTCATTTCAACCCAAATTGGAAAATCCTAAAATACACCCCCGGGCCCACATGTTCGGATTCCGGATATTTTTGGAGGAAATACTTACCCATAGCCTAAGGATCAATATTATATGGTTTTTGTATGGTTTCGTAACAAATTTCTTGGTAAATTCTTGTTTTTATCAAAATCCTAGGTTTCGTTCTAAACCCATGATTTCTACTAATTTAAGGTGCTAATCTACCCAAGAATTCAAGTATTAAACTCACTTCATGGTAGGAGTTACTTACCTTACCATTTCTAGGTCGAATCCCTCCTTCACCAGCTCTCCAAATCGTCCAAAATGATGAAAAGTGGTTCAAAAATGGCTAAGTCTCGCATTTAAGACGACCTCA
Source organism: Nicotiana knightiana (assembly GCA_005239525.1). Lineage (NCBI taxonomy): Eukaryota > Viridiplantae > Streptophyta > Magnoliopsida > Solanales > Solanaceae > Nicotiana > Nicotiana knightiana. The sequence continues at coordinate 17,508 of ML387735.1, read as the reverse complement.
CTGTCTACAGGTTTTTCGCACCTGCTGCTCAAGGATTGCACCTGCGGTCTCGCAGCATGTTTAGGTAGATTCCTGTTTTCCTTGGTTTCATTTAGTCTAAACTGTACATATTGATGTTGTAATTGTCATGTCATTGTTGAGCTGCATATTTACTTTTGGACTACGGACGTATTCCGGGAGATCCCCCAGCACTTCATATTTATTTTGGGATTACGAACATATTTCGGGAGATCCTCCTGTCTTGCATATTTACTTTGGGACTACGGAAGTATTCAGGGAGATCTCCATGTCTTGCATATTTACTTTGGGACTACGGACGTATTCCGAAATATCCTGCAGCACTGCATCTTTATTTTGGGACTACGGAGGTATTCTCGGAGATCCCTTTGTACTGCATATTTGTTTCGGGACTACGGGACGGTATCCCAGGAGATTTTCCTGTTGTATCTCTTTTTTCTGAGCCGAGGGCTCCTTTAACTGTTATTTCTGTCAAGTTCCTTAACTATTTTACTGTAGAATATATTTATATCCTTTGCTATTTTAGTTCATTATATTTAATCCGGTAGAGCCCTGACCTGACCTCGTCACTACTCGACCGAGGTTAAGCTTCGCACTTACTCGGTACCATTATGGTTTATTCATGTCCTTTCCTGCACCTGTTTTTCGTATGGAGATCCAGGTACGAGCTATCAGCCTCGGATTTAGTGCGTGCTTGCTGATTAAGCAAACTTCAAGGTAGTTCTGCTCACGTCCGCAGACCTCAGAGTCCTCTTCTGTTCCCTCGCGTAGAGATATCTTTTGTTTTCTTCAGACACTTCTTATAAAGCAGTATAGACTTATAGAAGCTTGTGATTAGCGACACCTTCGGGTTTTGGGGGTGATGTTATTGTATATGAGCCGAGTGACACTATCCTTTCTTATTAAATTATACTGTTTTAGCTTTTATTTTTATGTTTCTTTTCTTTTTCTGCAATAATAGGCTTACCTAGTCGTAAAGAGTAGGTGCCATCATGACACCATATAGAGGGATAAAATGGGTCGTGACACAGCAACAACAATCCAAAGCAGCTCCAATTTTGTCCGAAACACACCCGAGGTGCCCGAGACCCCATTCAATCACACAAACCAGCCCCATAACATAATACGGACCTGCTCCAGGCCTCAAATCACATCAAACAATATTAAAATCATTAATCGCACCCCAATTCAAGCTTAATGAACTTTAGAACTTCAAACTTCTACATTCGATGCCGAAACATATCAAATCACATCTGATTGACCTCAAATTTTGCGCACAAGTCACATTCGACATTACGGACCTACTCCAACTTCCGGAATCGAAATCCGACTCCGATATCAAAAGGTCCACTTCCGGTCAAACTTCTCAAATACATTCAAATTTCTAACTTTCGCCAAATAACCCCAAAATAACTTACGGACCTCCGAATCCACTTCTGGACACGTTCCCAATACCAAAATGACCACACAGAGCTATTCCCAGACTCGGTATCCCAAACGGACATCGATAACATTGAAATACACCTTAATCCAAATTTATGAAATTCTTCAAAATGCCAACTTCCACAATAAGCGTTGAACGCTCCCGGATCATCCAAAACCGGATCCAGACATACGCCCAAATTCAAAATCATCATACGAACCTGTTGGAACCTTCAAATCCCGATTCCTAGGCCGTTTACTCAAAACTCACACTTTAGTCAATTCCTCCAACTTAAGGCTTCCGAAATAAGAATTTTCTTTCCAAATTAACTCCGAACTTCTCGAAATTCAATTCCGACCACGCGTACAAGACATAATACCTTAAGTGAAACTGCTCATGGTCTGAAACCGCCGAACAACGCGCTATAACTCAAAACGATAGGCCTGGTCGTTACATTGTTAAGGTTTAATGAGCTGATTGAATTTCCATCATTTATATTTTTCTCATCATAATTCAAACATATTATCTCATTTTAAATTCAAATAAGTTTTATAATTTTATTTTAAGCTGACTTTTTTGATATTCAAAATTGTTTTTTTTCTTGTTTATCGCTACTGCATTATTATTTACTTAATATTTTCACATTGCATGTGATTTTTTATTGGCTTGTCAATTAACTTGATACAACTAAATATGAATTTTTCTTACTAATGAAACTTTTTTTAGACTTTTATTCAAGGTCTCAAAATTCTTTCATTAGTTGAAGTTATCAGCAATATTTTCGGTAGTATTTATTTATTTTTTAAAATAATTTAAAATATAATTAGCCTCACTATTTAAAATTTTCTCTCTTTATGCTTTTTTATTCCTACTTTAATATTTTGATTTGATTGTTTTATTTGGTATTTACCTATTACTCAAAGAGTGACATATTTTTATTCTTACTTGTAAGCAAAATTTACTTCAATTTATATGAATCAATGTTTGAGATAAAGCTTTCAAAGTACCCATCAAGGTTAGTTCTGGATTCTTTCGAACTATCTTATCAGCAAGATCCAAATATGCCTCCTTAGTGTTATTCAAACATATATATGAAAATAGGATTCAAAGATATTATTTACCCTTATCCTCCAATGAATATATATCTAGATAATCCTATCAAAAAAAGGAGCAACACAAAATTAGAGATCAAACTTATCTGTCTACAAATAACCTTTTTTTCTTTTTTTACAAAAACATATTTGATTCATATGCTATTTATTTTATTTGCAATTTAAAATATTTTACAGTACTCTAAAAAGTATTTCTTATTTAATATTCTTATAGTTTTCAATTGGATATGTGAATGATAAATATTGATATTATATTCATACGTATTTAAATCTTAAGGGGATTACTTATATATCTACATCTATTACTTTTATACATATATAAACTAAATCAATATAATCCAATTTTATATTTCATCATTAGTAGGTGAAACTCATAAAATTTTCGTTTAGATGTTTTTCATTTATTCAAACATTATCCTCTAAGTCAAATCATTTTTATTAGATAGCCTAGTAGATATTGTCTTAAAATAGCCAAGTAATTTTTTTTATATCTCACCACTTGGCTTAACCTCAATTCAAACTATAACCCCCCCCCCTTCTCCCCCCCTCCGGTCACGACCCGAATTCTAACTCAGGTCGCGATGGCGCCCAACACCATAGTCAGGCAAGTGGACATCAATCTACTAGTGAGTTTCTTTTAATTTACCAAAACATTTCCAACACTTACTTGGTTTAGATTTTAGACGTTGGGCAAAAACGAATAACTTAGACAATCTTAAGCAGAAATAGTCATAAAAGTCATAATTTAATATTTACATCCCAAAAATAATGTGTACTAATGTGTGTGCCAGGAACTAGTGTCACAAGTCTACATGCATACTAGTAGAGTAAAAACAAAAGAAGTAATAGACTGCCCTACTGTCTGAAAAGGAATAGACAAAAATAACAAAAGAAGGCTCCATAGTAATGTTGAGGGTCGTCAAGAGGAGCTGCTCATCGTGGAGTCTAGACCAAGTATATATCAGGGACGAACTCCGGACTGATACTCAGATGCACCCGCCTCAGAACCTGCACAATTAAGTACATAGCGTAGTATGAGTACATAAACAATATGTACCCAGTAAGTATCCAATCTAATCTCGAAGAAGTAGTGACGAGAGGTCGACGTGACACTTACTAGGGTCAAAATAATATGTTTTAAATGTAAGGCTAAGCAGGGATGGCAATCATGAATAATAATGAAGACAGGAACATGAAATATCCTTTACAAATACCTTTACGTGTCAAGTTCTCTAATATACAAATTACCTAGTTTTCCTTTTTCATGGTATTTAACAGATACATAATCACAGAACACCCAACATCTAACAAACACATAAAATGTCGTGAACGTACGGTTGACACAACGTAAAAATAAATGTGCACTGCCAAAGGGTCGAACGGCTCGAACCATAGATGCATCTATTACACCGCTCACGAATCAAACATGCGACGCGGTTGACATAATAGTAGGGTTACCCCGCTCGCGAATCATACATGCGACGCGGGTACCCGTATACATACACATAATTAACAAGAAATCAGGAATTCAGTGGAGAATATACTTACAGAGAAGGATTGAATAATATAAATTTCAGAATATAACCTCCTAGATTTTCACTTAATAATTCAATGATATTAAGCAACCTAAGTTAATATTTAAGATTATAGATACGACACATAAAGCATGCTTGTGAATCCTAAACTCCCCGACATAACATAATAGTAGCTACACACGTACTCTCGTCATTTCGTGCGTGCGTGTGTAGCCCCCATAAATAAGGACATTTAATTATTTATATTCACCTATAGAGACGATTCCCTCTTACAAGGTTAGAAAGGAGACTTACCTCGTGTCAAACCTACTTTTCGGGTCAAGAACGCGCCCGAAACTCCAAATTCCTCGTCCAAAAGCTCAAAGCTAGCCAAACATCACATTAACAAGTCAATCTATGCTCAAAAGTCCATAATTTTCCTACTTAAATGGTTGTTTCAACCCAAATTGGAAAATCCTAAAATACACCCCCGGGCCCACATGCTCGGATTCCGGATATTTTCAGAGGAAATACTTACCCATAGCCTAAGGATCAATATTATATGGTTTTTGTATGGTTTCGTAACAAATTTCTTGGTAAATTCTTATTTTTATCAAAACCCTAGGTTTCGCTCTAAACCCATAATTTCTACTAATTTAAGGTGTTAATCTACCCATGAATTCAAGTATTAAACTCACTTCATGGTAGGAATTACTTACCTTACCATTTCTAGGTCGAATCCCTCCTTCACCAGCTCTCCAAATCGTCCAAAATGATGAAAAATTGTTCAAAAATGGCTAAGTCTCGCATTTAAGATGACCTCACTGCCTATAGGTTTTTCGCACCTGCGGCTCGAGGACCGCACCTGCGGTCTCGCATCTGCGAGGAGAATCTCGCATCTGCAGAAAAAAAAGGAGGGGGGTCAGTGTCGCATCTGCGGAGCAGAGACCGCACCTGCGGCTCTGCTTCTGCGGAAAATGATCTGCACCTTCGGAACTGGGCAACATCCCCTAGAGTTGCACTTGCGAGGCTGGGACCGCAGAAGCGGTCTCGCACCTGCGGCTATACCTCCGCAGGTACGGTTGCACCAGATCTGGAGCACCAGCAGTCTTTTAAGGCTGGTTTTTGCCTCGCGTGAGACCCGATTGGCATCCGGGCCCACCCGAGACCCCATCCAAATATACCAACAAGTCCTAAATCATAATACGGACTCGCTCGAGCCTTCGGAACGTCCGAAACAACGCTAAATCTAAAATCATACCCCAAAAACTATTGGATCAAACTTAAGAACTTTAAGTTCTTGAATGCACTCTCAACACCCCGAAACGTACCTATACTACTCGGAATGCCACCAATTTTGTGAGCAAGTCATAAATGACATAACGGAACTATTCTGGGTCTCGGAATTCCATTTGGACCTCGATAACACAAAAACACGTTCCAAACTTCAATTTGAACTTAAGGAAATTCTTATTTCACTATTTGGCGCCTAAACACTCCCGGGTCATCCAAAACCCGCTCTGAACACACGCGCAAGTCTGAAATCATCATACCAACCTACCAGAACCTTCGAATCTCGATTCCGAGGTTGTTTACAAAAAATGTTGACCGAAGTCAAACTTGGCCTTTAAAGCCAACCTTGAGAAAGTAAGTGTTCCTACACCACTCCAAACTCCTCCAAACCTCGAACCATCCGTCCCCGCAAGTCATAAATCAGTAAAAGCAACTACTGAAAGTCTCAGTTAGGGGAACAGGGTCCTAGAACACAAAACGACCAATCGGGTCGCTACATTATCCACCTCTTAAACAAACGTTCGTCCTCGAACAGGTCTAGAATCATACCTAGAGTGCTGAATAAGTGTGGATATCTGCTCCGCATGTCCTCCTCGAACTCCCAGGTTGCCTTCATGACTGGTTGGCCCCTCCACTGGACCTTTACGGCGGAAACCCTCTTGGACCTTAACTGGCGATCCTGCCTGTCAATGATAGCAACTGGCTTCTCCTCGTAACCCAACCTCTCATCTAGCTGAATGGTACTAAAATCTACCATGTGAGAGAAGTCGGCGTGGTTCCTCCGGAGCATGGACACATGAAAACCGGATGAAATCCTGATAAACTGGGAGGTAAAGCGAGCTCATAAGCAACCTCCCCAACCCGCCTCAACACCTCAATTGGGCTTATAAACCTCGGGATCAGCTTTCCCTTCTTCCCGAAACTCACAATAACCTTCATCGGCGAGACTTTCAATAAAACATTCTCGCCCTCCATAAATGATACATCACGCGCCTTCTAATCGGCGTAACTCTTCTGTCTGGACTGTGCAGTGCGAAGCCTCTCCTGAATCAACTTTACTTTCTCCAAAGCATCCTTCACCAGATCGGTACCATATAACTTAGCCTCGCCAGGCTCAAACCACCCGATGGGAGAACGACATTGCCGCCCATACAAAGCCTCAAATGGAGCCATGTCAATGCTGGACTGATAACTGTTATTATAAGCAAACTCGGCCAAGGGCAAGAATTGGTCCCACTGCCCTTCAAAGTCAATCACACATGCTCTGAGCATGTCCTCCAATATCTAAACTGTCCGCTCCGACTACTCATCGGTCTGAGGGTGGAATGTTTTGCTGAGCTCTACCCGGGTGCCTAACTCACTCTGTACTGCTCTCTAGAAGTGTGAGGTGAACTGAAGACCTCGATCTAATATAATGGACACAGGCACACCGTGCAATCAAACTATCTCCTGAGTGTAGATCTGGGCCAACCTCTCTGAAGTATAAGTAGTAGCTACTAGAATGAAATGTGCCGACTTGGTCAACCTGTCCACAATAACCCAAATCGCATCAACCTTCCGCTAAGTCCGAGGCAATCCAACTACGAAGTCCATAGTGATGCACTCCCATTTCCACTCAGGTATAGGCATATGCTGGAGTAGGCCACCTGGCCTCTGGTGCTCATACTTAACCTGCTGGCAATTTAGACATCTAGCCACATACTCCACTATGTCTTTGTTCATCCATCTCCACCAGAAATGCTGCCTCAAGTCAGGAAACATCTTCGTAGCACCAGGATGAATAAAATACTGTGAACTATGAGCCTCCTCTAGAATCCTCTCCCTGGGGCCATCAACATTGGGGACACATAACCGACCCTGAATTCTCAGAACACCATCCTCGCCAATAGAATCCTCCTTGGCACCACCCTGTACCATTGTCTCCCGGAGAGTCACCAAGTGCGGAACATCATACTGTCGAGTCTTGATCTCCCCCAATAATGAAGACTTAGCCACCACACGTGTGAGAACTCCGTTGGGCTCTGAAAGGTCCAACCTCACCAGGCGATTAGCCAAGGACTGAATGTCCAAAGCTCGAGGTCTCTCCTCTGCTGAAATGAAAGCCAAACTACCCATACTCTCTGCCTTACTGCTTAAGGCATCTGCAACCACATTCGCCTTGCCCGGATGATAAAGATTGGTGATGTCATAATCCTTCAGCAACTCAAGACATCTACACTGCCTCAAATTAAGATCCATTTGCTTGAACAAGTGCTGCAAGCTGCGGTGGTCCGTATAAACCTCACAAGGCACCCCATACAAGTAGTGTCTCCAAATCTTAAGAGCATGAACAATCGCTGCCAACTCCAAGTCGTGCACATGGTAATTTCTCTCATGAACCTTCAGCTGACGTGAAGCATATGCAATAACTCTCCCCTCCTGCATCAACACACACCCCAAACCAACGCGTGAAGCGACGCAATAAACTGTATACATCCCTGAGCCGAAAGGAAACACTAGAACTGGTGCTGAGGTCAATGCTGTCTTGAGCTTCTAAAATCTCGCCTCACACTCGTCGGACCATCGAAATGGGGCATTCTTTTGGGTCAATCTAGTCAGAGGGGCTGCAATGGATGAAAAACCCTCCACAAATCAGCGATAATAACCTGCCAGACCCAAGAAGCTCCTGATCTCTGTAGCTCAAGTAGGGCATGGCCAACTCTGAACTGCCTCAATCTTCTTAGGATCCACCTTGATACCCTCTCTGGATACCACATGTCCCAAGAATGCCACAGAATCCAACCAAAACTCACACTTGGAGAACTTAGCGTACAACTTTTGTTCTTGCAAGGTCTAAAGCACAACTCTCAAATGCAGCTCGTGCTCTCCTAGGCGACGTGAGTAAATCAAAATGTCATCAATGAAGACGAAGACAAAAGAATCAATATAAGGCCTAAACACCCTGCTCATCAAATCCATAAATGCTGCTGGAGCATTAGTCAGGACAAAGGACATTACTAGGAAATCATAATGACCATATCTCGTACGAAAGGCAGTCTTCGGGACATCCGAGTCCCAAATCTTCAACTGATGGTACCCTGATATCAGGTCAATCTTAGAAAAAACCCGAGCACCCTGCAACTGGTCAAACAAATCATCCATACGCGGCAACGGGTACTTGTTCTTGATGGTGACCTTGTTCAACTGGCGGTAGTCAATACACATCTGCATAGTCCCATCCTTCTTCTTCACAAATAACACTAGAGCACCCCACGGCGATATGCTCGATCTGTTAAACCCCTTAGCCAATAACACCTCAAGTTGTTCTTTCAATTCCTTCGGAGCCATATGGTATGGGGGAATAGATATAGGCCGGGTTCCTGGAGCTAAGTCAATGCAGAAATCAATATCACGATCCGGTGGCATGCCTGGAAGGTCTGAAGGGAATACATCCGCAAACTCTTGAACTACCGGTATTGAATCAATCATCGGGGACTCGGCGGTGGTGTCCCGCACATAATTAAGATAAGCCAAACAACCCTTCTCGACCATACGCCGAGCCTTCGGGAAAGAAATAACCCGACTAGCCGCACTAACTGAGGAACCTCTCCACTCCAATCTCGGCAACTCGGGCATGGCTAGAGTAACAGTCTTGGCATGGCAATCTAGAATGGCATGATAGGGAGATAGACAATCCATGCCCAGGATGACCACAATATCAATCATATCAAGCAACAGGAGGTCCGCTCTGGTTTCGAACCCATAGAATGTAACCACACAGGACCGATATATCCAGTCCACAACAACATAATCGCCTACAGGAGTGGACACATAAATAAGAGTACCCAAATACTCACGAGGAATATCCAAGAAATGAGCAAACATGGCCGATACATAAGAATAAGTGGACCCTGGATCAAATAATACCGATGCGTCTCTACCGCATACTGAAATAATACCTGTGATCACGGCATCTGAGGCCACTGCATCTGATCTAGCTGGAATAACATAAAATCTGGCTGGAGCGTTGGATGACTGACCTCCTCCTGAATGGACAGGAGCTGACTGGGCTCCCCCTGCCTGGCCTTCACCTCTAGGACAACCTCTACCGGCTTGTCCTCCTCCTCTGGGTGGCCGAACCACCGGTGCTGGAACCATAGGCTGATGACTCTGCTGCACGGCCTTTCCCCAAAGTCTGGAACAAGTCCTCTTAATATGGCCTGGATCCCTGCACTTATAACAACCTCTCGGCGCCATGGCCTGCTGCTCTGAAGAACCCTCAATAGCTGGAGGACGGTATGAAGTCTCTCGCATAGCACTGAAATAAGGACTGGAAGACCCCTAATGACCAGAATACCCGCCGGAGGAACCCCGAATGGCTGGTGGGTGATAAGAACTCTCCGGCATAGCGCTGAAATAAGGCCTCGTGGGAGCACCTCGAGAAGGTAGTAGGGGTGCTGAATGTGGGGGCCTACTAGGCTGGCCCCTACCAAACTGACCTCTGCCCCTGGATGGAGCACCTCTGAAATCCCAAAAAAATCTAGCTCTCTTATCCTGCTACTCCCGCTCTCTGCCCCTCGATCAAGAACCCTCAATATTACGAGCAATCTCTACCACAAGCTGATAAAAAGTCCCCATCTCCACTTCTCGAGCCATGTTAGCCCTAATACCTGAGTGTAACCCGGCTACAAATCTCCGCACTCTCTCTGCGTCAGTAGGAAGTATCATGAGTGCATGACGAGACAGCTCAGAAAACCTAACCTCATAGTCGGTCACTAACATCTGACCCTGCTCCAGCTGCTCAAATTGATACCACAGCTCTTCCCTCTCAGAGGGTGGACTATATCTGTCCAAGAATAACTGAGTGAATTGCTCCCAAGTGAGGGGAGGAGAATCTGCCGGTCTGCCGAGAATGTAGGGCTGCCACCATCTTTGTGCCCTGCCCTATAGCTGAAAAGTAGTGAAGTCAACTCCATGGGACTCCAGTATCCTTATGTTGTGCAGTTTGTCCCTGCACATATCAATAAAGTCCTGGGCATCCTCATGACGCTCACCTCCGAAGACAGAAGGGTGCAGTCGGGTCCATCTATCTAATAACTTCTGCGGATTGCCGTTCGTAGCTGGTTCTCAGGTGCTGCTGCTGCTATTGGCTGAACCCCGCCCACGGGCAATGTACCCGGGGTCTAATAGACTGCTGCTGCATATCCTACGGCCTGGGCAGTAGGGGTCTGTGTCCCCCCTCCCGCTTGAGATATGGCCGGATCCGCTGGAAATAAACCAGCCTGAGTCATGGTGTCCATGAACCGCATCATACAGCCCATGACCTCTTGGAATCCTGGCACTGTAATAAAGTCCAACGGGGCAGGATCTGCTAGGGGCACCTCGTCCTGATCCTCAGTAATAGTATCCTCTGCTGGATCCGCTGGTGGTGCAACTGGAACAGCTCTGGGATGCCCTTGTCCCCTACCTTGGGCCGGTTCCCTCCCCCGACCTCTGCCACGGCCTTGGATGATGGGGGTAGCGGTCCCTTCCGGGATCGGAACGTGAGATAATAGAAGAGTGAGATTTAGTATACCATCAACTGCACAATAGAAGATGAATAAAGAGAGGTTTCCTAACACCCTATATCCTCCCGAAGATAAATACAGATGTCTCTGTACCGATCCGCAAGACTCTATTGGGTTTGTCTGTAACTTGTGAGACCTACATGAACCTAGAGCTCTGATACCATGTTGTCACGACCCGAATCCTAACCCGGGTCGTGATGGTGGCCAACACCGTAGTCAGGCAAGCCGACATCAATCTACTGGTGAGTTTCTTTTAATTTACCAAAACATTTCCAACACTTACTTGGTTTAGATTTTAGACGTTGGGAAAAAATGAATAACTTAGACAATCTTAAGCAGAAATAGTCATAAAAGTCATAATTTAATATTTACATCCCAAAAATAATGTCTACTAATGTGTGTGCCAGGAACTAGTGTCACAAGTCTACATGCATACTAGTAGAGTAAGAACAAAAGAAGTAATAGACTGCCCTATTGTCTGAAAAGGAATATACAGAAATAACAAAAGAAGGCTCCATAGTACTACTAAGGGTCGTCGAGGAGCAACTCATCGTGGAGTCTAGACCAGGTATATATCAGGGACGAACTCCGGACTGATACCCAGATGCACCCGCCTCAGAACCTGTACAACTAAATACAGAGCGTAGCATGAGTACATAAACAATATGTACCCAGTAGGTATCCAGTATAATCTCAAAGAAGTAGTGACGAGAGGTCGACGTGACACTTACTAGGGTCAAAATAATATGTTTCAAATGTAAGTCTAAGCAGGGATGGAAATCATGAATAATAATGAAGATAGGAACATCAAATATCCTTTACAAATACCTTTACGTGTCAAGTTCTCTAGTATACAAATTACCTAGTTTTTCTTTTTCATGGTATTTAACAGATACATAATCACAGAACACCCAACATCTAACAAACACATAACATGTCGTGAACGTACGGCTGACAAACGCGAAAATAAATGTGCATTGCCGAAGGATCAAACGGCTCGAACCATAGATACATCTTTACACCGCTCACGAATCGAACATGCGACGCGGTTGACATAATAGTAGCGTTGCCTCGCTCACGAATCATACATGTGACGTGGGTACCCATATACATACACATAATTAACAGGAAATCAGGAATTCAGTGGAGAATATACTTACAGAGAAGGATTCAATAATATAAATTTCAGAATGTAACCTCCTAGATGTTCACTTAATAATTCAAAGATATTAAGCAAGTTAAGTTAACATTTAAGATTATAGATACGACACATACAACATGCTTGTGAATCCTAAACTCTCCTACATAACATAATAGTAGCTACGCACGGACTCTCGTCACTTCGTGTGTGCGTAGCCCCCACAGAGAAGGACATGCAATTATTTATATTCACCTATGGGAACGATTCCCTCTTACAAGGTTAGAAAGGAGACTTACCTCGTGTCAGGCCTACTTTCCGGGTCAAGAACGCGCCCGAAACTCCAAATTCGTTGCCCAAGAACTCGAAGCTAGCCAAACATCACATTAACAAGTCAATCTATGCTCAAAAGTCCATAATTCTCCTACTTAAATGGTCATCAACCCAAATTGGAAAAATCCTAAAATACACCCCCGGGCCCACATGCTCGGATTCCGGAAATTTTCAGAGGAAATACTTACAGATAGTAGAAGGATCAATATTATATGATTTTTGTATGGTTTCGTAACAAATTTCTTGGTAAATTCTTGTTTTTATCAAAACCCTAGGTTTTGCTCTAAACCCATGGTTCTACTAATTTAAGGTGTTAATCTACCAAAGAATTCAAGTATTAAACTCACTTCAAAAATGGCTAAGTCTCGCATTTAAGACGGCCTCACTGCCTACAGGTTTTTCGCACCTGCGGTCTCGCATCTGCGAGGAGAATCTCGCATCTGCGGAAAAGAGGGAGGGGGGGTCAGTGTCGCATCTGCGGAGCGGAGACTGCACCTACGGCTCCGCTTCTGCGGAAAATGATCCGCACCTGCGGAACTGGGCAACATCCCCTGGAGTCGCACCTGCGAGGCTGGGACCGTAGAAGCGTTCTCGCACTTGCGGGTATACCTCCGCAGGTGCGGTCGCACCAGATCTGGTGCACCAGCAGTCTTTTAAGGCTGGTTTTTGCCTCGTGCGATGCCCAAATGGCATCCAGACCCACCCGAGATCCCGTCCAAATATACCAACAAGTCCTAAATCATAATACGGACTCGCTCGAGCCTTTGGAACGTCCGAAACAACTCTAAATCTATAAATCATACCCCAAAACCTATTGGATCAAACTTAAGAACTTTAAGTTCTTGAATTCACCTTCAACACGCCGAAGCGTACCTATACTACTTGGAATGACACCAAATTTTGCGAGCAAGTCATAAATGACTGTAACGGAACTATTCCCAGTTTCGGAATTCCGTTTGGACCTCAATAACACAAAAACACGTTCCAAACCTCAATTTGAACTTAAGGAAATTCTTATTTCACTATTTGGCGGCGAAACGCTCCCGGATAATCCAAAACCCATTCCGAACACACGCCCAAGTCAGAAATCATCATACGACCAGAACCTTCGAATCTCGATTCCGAGGTCGTTTACCAAAAATATTGACCGAAGTCAAACTTGGCCTTTAAGGCCAACCTTAAGGAATAAGTGTTCCTATACCACTCCAAACTCCTTCAAACCTCGAACCACCCGTTCCCGCAAGTCATAAATCAGTAAAAGTAACTACGAGAAGTCTCATTTAGGGGAACGGGATCCTAGAACACAAAACAACCGGTCGGCTCATTACAGTATATATGTATACGGGATATGGGAAAAGGTTACATCGTTATATACGCGCCACCACCTGATGAGCTGGTATACGTTGATGATTTTGCCTACAGTGGCTGAGATGATATGATCGGATGCCCTTGGAGGCTTGATGATTCACGACATGACATTCATACGCATATGCATGACACTATAAGTATTTCATGATTTACAGAGTTATCCAGACTTACAGGTTGAGTCATTCACTCCGTGTTTCTTACATGTCTTTTATATACTTATTTATGTGCCTTACATACTCGGTACATTATTCATACTGACGTATTTTTGTTGGGGACGCTGCATTCATGCCTACAATGTCTATACAGCTTGACGAGCTTTCATAGTAGACGAGGTTAGCATTCAGTGAAGGATCGGTAAGACTCCACTTGATTCAGAGTGCAGCCGCGTCTATGAGTCATCATGTCAGAATTTTGCTACAGACTTATGGGTAGGCCAGTACCCTGTCCATTTGATGTCAAATATTCTTAGAGGCTTTGTAGATAGAGGTTCATTTTGTATGTCATAGGCCTTGACGGCCCATATGTATTCATGTTTTAAGAAAGATGGCTCATTGATACAGTGCTTTTTCACTTACAGTTATACATTACGAGTTGTGGCCATGTTGGCCCAATTATCACTGATAGTACGATAAGAAAGATATGTTATGTTGGTACTCGGTTGAGTAAGGCACCGGGTGCCCGTAGTGACCCTTCGGTTTGGGTCGTGACAAAAGTGATATCAGACCAGTTCTGTCCTAGGGAGTCTACAAGCCGTGTCTAGTAGAGTCTTGTTTATGGATGTTTTGTGAACCACACTTATAGCAGGAGGCTACAAGGCATTTAGGACTGTCACTCTTTCTTCTTACTCTAGATCGTGTAGTAGAGCTCACTTATAAGAATTCAAACTCCTAGATTCTAGTTTATTCGTAATAAGACGATACCTACAGTTGGTAAGAGATTGAATGTGGCTATGGAAGGGTTGAGTCAGAGGAACTCGATTTTTCATAATGCTTATGATGAGTATATATGAGGTATTCAGCAGATCATGTGTGTACTAAGATGTGTAAGCTTCTTGATAAGGAGCTTTAAGGAAAGAATATATATCCACCCTTATGGTGAAAGTCAATAAGAGATTCAGAAGATAGATACAAGTTTCAACAAGTAAAAGAAGCAAGATAAAGAAGGGTACGAGGCGCCCAGTTAATGAAGATTATCAGTATTTACAATTCAGGCAGAGGACTATAAGTCTTTTGAGTTACCTTCAACAATAACAGAGGTATGTAAAATTGGCTACACCCATCTCATTTATGCCTTATGGGGGCTAACAAAAGTAGTATAAGAGAAGGGCGGATGTCAGGATCCGGCTGGGGTTAGAGTGACCCAAAATGGTGGATGGATTGTTTGTGTTAGTTGCCATTTCCGATGGATATTGCAAATGTGCTAATAGATCTCCTTGTGAGACACCCAGATGGTGCACTCTAAAATAGTACAACTAGATATGAGTACTAAAAATATAGGCACTCTAATATAGTACAACTAGATATGAGTACTACAAAGATAGGCACTAGAATCCTGGAAAGGATAAATATTACCTTAGTGTGGCTCCCGTCCCTAGTAGAGAGAGAATGTTGGGAAACCCGAAGAGCCAGTAGATAGAGCAAGGGGTGCTAAAAGCAAAAGAATGTCTTGTTGAAGTTTTCAGAATAAAGTGATAGACATAAATGTTAGCGGGAAATAAGAAGAGAGTTAATGATACATTATGAGTAAGATGTGGTACATGGATGACCACGGTAGATCAAGAAAAAATGAATGACAATAATACAGAGTCTATACTCGAGGGAAGGAAAAGAGGAGGGGTGACAGGTGATCACGCTCAACTATGTCTTGTAGAAGACTAAGCGGGCGTTGCAAATATAATCCTGGGGTATTATGCCCAGAGTCGATCCCACAAGGAATTGACGTATCAAACAGGCTGTTTAAATTAGTACTCAGTTGTCACCTGATGTTTGTTAAATTACTAATACTAAAGATTAAAAGCAAAGATTAACTATACTAAGGTATAAACAATTGTAATAAAAATCTAAGGTTATAGTTTCCCCCGCTGGTGAACTTACTTCTCGGATACTTC
>ML387732.1:949-32085 GCA_005239525.1 Nicotiana knightiana | reverse complement strand
AGGGCTGGCGTTTCAGCCCTAACGCCTGGCTAACGCCAGGGTAGGGCTGGCGTTTCAGCCCTAACGCCTGTAACGCCAGGTAGGGCTAGGTTGTTTGGCTCTGTCGCCCGGCTATCGCCCGGGTGTCTCCTTTCGCGTATTTTTCGACGTATTTGCATCCTTTTAGCTCCGTTTCCATCTCCACTTCACCTACACATGAAATAAACTCCATTAGGCACATAACAAGTGTAATTTTATCATTAATGCGCATAAAATGTAAGGTATATCACATGTTAAACTATGCAATTTAGTCTCGCATCAGTACTTCCCCAACTGCTGCGTGGGATGGCTCCTACCTCTACCACGGCCTCGAACTCTCGCTGGTCTAGCCGGTGACTGGTCACTCTGATAGATATGGCGTGTCCTCACCATCTGTGGGAGAATGAAACAACGTAAGTTCAGATTTCAAGAATCAATAGATCAACACGAAAGAGTTCAAGAAAGATAGAAATGTTTCCTAAAAGTTCGGCAGCCTCTCGAAGATAAGTACAAATGTCTCCTTACCGATCCATAAGACTCTACTAAACCTGCTCATGACCGTTGATAACTATGTAACCTAGGCTCTGATACCAAACTGTCATGACCCCAAATCCTAAACCGGTCGTGATGGCGCCTATGGTGGAACTTGGCTAGCCGACTACCGCATGTTCACAATATCTTTTTTAAAATACCAATCAAGTTTCAAGCATTTCATAAATATACAGATTTTTACTAAAATAAAGTAGGCCAATTATACAGTACCGCCAACCCCAAAACCCGGAGCCAACATGTCATGAGCATCTAGAGGAATAAGCCAAAATACACTATTGTAATACAAAATCTCTGAATAAAAGCTAGATACAACAAGAAGGGAAACAGTGATGCTGCGGACGCTGAACAACTACCTCTATATCCCGCAATCCGGATCCGCGTGGAATAAATGGCTAATGCTCGATATCTGCACCTGAATCTGCACACAGAGGTGCAGGGAGTAATGTGAGTACGCTAACTCGGTAGTGATGAAAATAAATCAAGTCTAAGCGGCAAGGTAACACATACAATCAATTCCATCACATCACAATATACACAGCCTTACTTTCCAATAATATAAACATCGATATACGAAATCATCATGCCTTAAAACCAACTTCAGAAAAATCCTTTAAAGAATGCATATTTTTAACAACTTCAAACCGAAAGATTTAGTATGAAAATGAAAGTAGTAAAATCATAAGTAGCCCCTCAAGCAAAAACATGTATCATAATCAGCCCCTCGGGCATGCCTCACAGTCACTCAACACCTCATAATCACTCAGCACCTCACAGTCACTCATGCCTCCCAATCACTCATCACTCGGCACTCGGTGCGCTCACTAAGGGTGTGTACAGACTTCGGAGTGGCTCCTTCAGCCCAAGCGCGAATATCACTCAGCACCTCACCATCACTCTGGCCCTCGACCACACCAGCAGAACCACTCAAAAGGCCCCTCGGGCGAATCAGTAAAACAGGGTACTCGACCCAAAACATCATTTTAAATCTCAAAATAGTGTAAATCAGGTTGAGTTTCGAAAAATAGTATCCACAATGTTGGTTAGTGAAATCATCAATAAATAGTGAGGAAAAACAGTAGTAAAAATCCCCCAAGGGGTCTAAACAGATCAGCACGAGGCCCCAAACACGGCTTGTAGTCCAATTATTTCAACAAAATTTAGAACATAATTTAACATACAGTTGTGAGTAAAATATGCAACTCATTAGTTGCCGCGAAGAAGACCTAGTCCAATCCAAAAATCAGTACGCACCACATACTCGTCATCTGACATATGCGCCAGTCGAAAATCAGTGAGAAATATGTAGTCCGGGGTTCCATACCCTCGGGACAATATTTATAACCATTACTTTCCACTACCGGGCCACAACACTAGTACGCAATGATCTTGCCCCTCAAATTGGCTCCCGATTGCTCCGAATCTAGCCAAAACCAGTTTAACATCATCAATATACATCCAAGGAACACAACCCAATCGAAAACTATTATACAAGAATCTCGAAATTCGGCAAAACCCGAGCCCCGGTCCCACATCTCGGAATTCGATAATTTTTACATCACTAGAAACCTCGTCCTCTCATGATTTTACTCATACCAAAACCATCACAATCGGATCACAATTGCCTACCCAAAACCTCAAAAAACATTCTAATTCTCCACCCCTTCTTCCCAACCTTTTCCTACTTAAATCCTTAAATATTCAAACCTAATCCGAACAAAATAGCATAGAAACAATGTTCATAACCACAGAACTAACCTTCACTGAAGAATCACGAGTTCCCTTCTTCAAATTGCCTTCAAAGAACTCATCCCTCATTCAAAAATGGTGAAATGAGAGAATTTTCATGGAGGCCCTTTTTATACTGTTTCAGCCAGCATTTCCGCACCTGCGGACACTTAGTCGCACCTGCGGTCCCAGGTGCGCACCTGCGGAAGTCCCACTAACGGACCCACTTCGCACCTGTGGCTTATCTTCCGCACCTGCGGCTTCGCAGGTGCGGCCAAAACTTCGCACCTGCGGAATTTCCCCTGCCTAACCTCTTTGGCACCTGTGCATGGCCCATTGCACCTGCGACATCGCATTTGCGGATACCCCTTTGCAGGTGCGGCCAACACCAGAACCTCACACCAGCAGCTATTTTTCTGCAAATTTCCAAGTTCAAAACCCGTCAACCATCCGAAATCAATCCCGAGCCCCTCGGGGCCCCAACCCAACATACCAACACACACCATAGCATTATTCTAACTTATTCAAGCCTTAGAAAAAACAAAAACAACATTAAAACACAAAAATTACATCAAATTCAAGTCTATGAACTTTGAAACTTTCAAATTTTGCCAACTATGTCGAAACCAACCAAAACACCTCCGATTGACCTGAAATTTTGCAGACATATCCAAAATGACATTACGAACCTGCTCCAACTTTTGGAATTCAATTCCGACCCCGATAGCCTATTTTCCACTGCCGACCAGAAATCGCCAATAACTAACTTTCGCCAATTCAAGCCTAATTCTACACCGGACATCAAAATTTCATTCCGAACACACTCCTAAGTCCCAAATCACCTAAAGAAGCTATACAACCATAAAATCTGCATTCGAGGTCGTTTACCAATAAGTCAACTCTCAGTTGAGTTTCTCAACTATTAGGCTACTTTAAAGACTAAATTCCTGAATTCTTACCATAACCACTCCGGACCCAAACCAACTGACCTAACACAACAAAAATAGGCTAGCGATATATAACAAATGCAGAAGTGGGGGAAACGGGGTAAATCTTACGGAACGACCGGCCGGGTCGTTACAGTTGTTTACCCTGTAATTAACATGTCTACTTTATTACTTTGCTAGTATGATTCATAAATTATAAACTTTCTCTTAAACTCAGCATGCTATCCCCCTTTTAGCACCCCCTCAATACGGTTATGTATTTCCTGGTATGAACATCGTTGTGGTTTTTGTGGTTACTCGACTCTGGGTAAGACTGTAATACCTTAGGATTTCTCTGATTGCAACTTGCGTGCAAGTCTGTCTATGTGTACCTATTACTATGTGTGTTATCTATTTGTCCCCAATCCCTTCTTCCCTGATTGTGGTTGTTAAATGTTTCCCTGTACTATGTGTACTGTTTTGTGTTGAGCGGTTATTCTGATTGCTCTCTTCCCTTTCCCTTTCAAAACTATTTTCCCTAAGTTGCTCTCTTACATTTCTGCAAATTTATCTCAAACAAGCTATTTCCAAGACTGTTTTTCAACTTAACCTCTTCAAAGCTATGTCAAGCACTCTCACTATACTCTTAGAAATCTTGCTTCTGCCCCTCTTATGTGTGATTTCTTTGGGATCCCTATGAGATCCCTCTAAACTCTAATGCATTGGAGCTGGCCCTTCCACACTGCACTTACTCAGTTTGGTTATGAAATCTGGGTGTGAGCACTGCTCGGGATCCCTCGAGGTCCTTATGGAACTCTGACACACCTGGATTATATTAAAGGCTATGAACACTAAAGACATTGAGAAATTTTGGAGACTTTGGGCCTATCAATAGGCTCCCTATAGTGTAACTTATTATTTTCCTTATTAATTTATTTAATTTATGCAAATGGTCTGCAATAATTATTGTAAACAACTCTTGTGATGGATAGTGAAAAGGGAAAGGGGTAAATATGCATGCTATATATGTTAAAGGGTAGAAATCGTGATATTAGGTTTATATTTCCCTACTTGCGCAGTAGAAATCATGTTTAGGACTCATATGTGCAAAGATCATGCATTAGAGATCATGTTTCCTAGTTCTTATGTCTACTGTTTTCAGCATGTTCATTTACTGTCATCTCATTCAGAAAATCATGTGCTAAAATGTGATAATAACTGGTATCTTCTATAATCATGACATGCACACATAGATTCATGTTTTAGGATACACAATACCAACAATCATGTCATCTCTGCATATTCTGAAAGCATTTTTAAACGCTTTAACACTTGTGCATCTAGAAAATCCTGCTTAGGTTCTACATACACTCATTCTGCATCTCTGTGCATTAGATATCATGTCCTTAGGATTTCATTCATACTCTCGTGAGCACACCTATTCAAATTACTGATAAAAATAACTTCACTCGATTATCGCAGTCAACTGGCAATAATACTGAGTTTCGAACACCTAGAACATCATGTTTAGGTAATATAATTCCAAACAGTTCTTCTCTAAGTAATTCTGGTAATTGGTACATACTATCTCACACCCAGGAAAGCCTTAGGTGATTAACTTGTTTAAACTGGAAACCTGCCTCTATGCATATGCTCCATAATACTTAACAGGTTTCAAAATCAGTAGGCAAACTGGTCAAATGCATTTTGATATGATCCCAAGAACTAGGTAAGGAGCGTATGACGACTTGGATTTTTTGGTCATCAGTCAACACATGACCAACAAATTTAAACTCCCCGATCATATTTGTCTTTAACCTCAGATGTGTTTTCATTTAATGTTATGGGCATTTCTTATATGAGTCAAATTTAATCGTTAAGTGATGTGTGGCTAGAATTCATGGTTTAACGCATCGTGTGCCTTACATTTTATGTGCGTTAATGGTAAAAAATACGCCTCGTGTGTGCATAATGGAGTCTATTTCATGTGTAGGTGAATTGGAGATGGAAGCCAAGCTAAATGGATGCATAAACGTCAAAAATACGCTCAAGAGTCAAAAAGGAGTGAAATTGGCTATAGCCGGGCGTTTGGGCTGTAAAGCCTGGTCATACTAGGCTTTAGCCGGGCGTTTGGGCTATAAAGCCTGGTATGGCCAGGCGTTTGGGGGGCGTTTGGGCTCTAACGCCAGGCCTGGCTAGGCATTAGCCAGGCGTAATGCCTGTAACGCCTGGTCCCCGATCCGGCCCAGTCCAAGTTTTGAAGGTTTTTAAGTGTTTCCCGGTTTGACTAGAAGTATCCTACACGTTTAGGGTTTTTCCCAAACATATAAATAGACCCAAAAACACAACTTGGAGGGACTTATTCCATTAGAGACAAGAGAAGCCTGTGGAATACTACTCAACAAAGCAAAACATTGATTTTTACATCCTTGATTCATTACGCTGTAATTGAATTATGCAAGTTATTTTGGATTTGATTATTATGAGCATGAGTAGATAATTTATTTAATCTAGGGTTTTGGTGGAAACCATTGGGGGATGAACTTATTGTTATATTAATATAGCTTTGATTGGTTGATTAAACTCTATTTGATCAACTACGTTCTTGTTGTAGTTGATTGAAGGGCCCTCAATTAGCTGTTCCTATTTATTATGTATCTACTTGAGAGAGAGTGCATATTTAGGTAGTTGTTTGAACAACATCACTCCCGGAGTATAGACGAAAGTCAAAACCGAGGGTTTAGAAGTTGGATTAAAAATAGCGATACTTCGGGTGCAATCTAAAGTGAACTGTAATGCAATATAGCTAGTGTAAATTGAGAGAGTGCGTCTAGTAAATTATCATAATTACTTGAGAGAGATTTATGGTAGATAGAGTGTTCATGATTGATAGAGACAACTAATCAAACTATAAGAAGTATCCAAAAAGGAAGTTCACCGACGGGGGAAACCATAACTGTAGACCTTTATTATAATTTTTTACACCATATTGTTAGTTAATCATTAGTTTATTAATTTTGTCAGTATAAATAGTAAAACATTACCAATTGATATTCAAAATTCTTGAGAAAATTGATTAAGTAAAAGTTTCATATTCTGACGACTTGATTGATACGTAAATTCCCTGTGGGATCGACTATGGGCGTAATACCCCGGATTATATTTGCAACACCCATTTAGTCTTTCTATAAAACAAAGTTGAGCATGATCAAATTTTGGCGCCGTTGCCGGGGAATTAACGGTGTTATCAATTGGAGTTGGAAGAAATAAAAAATTCTGAAATATAGTAAATTTTCATTTATACATTGGAAGTTTAACGTTTGCTAACGTGGTTGTACATGTGCATGCCTAGAAAATCATTGAGAACATGTGAAGTAATTAAAGCCTTATCAGACCCTGAGAAAGTTTTCAAGGCCCTAAACCGGGCCAACCGGAAAAGCAAACATCAACCATCAATTGAACAACTTGAACCCGACATGGAAGATCCAAACAACAGGAACAACAATGGGGATGATGTGGTAGAACCAGTCGCGCAGATAGGGGAAGAGGCTCCTTTATATGACTGGGCACAACCCACAACAGATAATTTGGCCACTACAATACTAGTCCCTCAAATACAGGCTGAATCTTTCTAGGTTACAAATAATATGCTGCACTTGGTCCAGAACAAGAGACTATTATCAGGGTCATACATCGAAGACCCCCAACAGCATTTGAAGAACTTCATGTCAATTTGCAAAACACAGAGGCAACCAAATGTCATTCAGGAGGCAATAAAACTGTTGTTGTTTCCATTTTCAGTTACTGGAGCAGCCCAGACTTGGCTAAACTCACTCCTTATCAATTCCATTACCACATGGGAGGAGTTAGTTAAGCAGTTCGTGAGCAAATTTCATCCACCCAACAAGACAACTCAACAAATTGATGAAATCTTGAGCTTCAGAAAGAAACTAGTTGAAACATTGCAGGAGACATGAGAACAATTTAAGGGAATGATGGTTATCTGTCCACACCATGGTATTCCTGAGCAGATGGTGGGGCAGCATTTGTATATGGGTCTGGCTGATACCGTAAAGGCAAATTTTGATGCTTCAGCTGGTAGAACATTCTTGAGAAAAACATGGAGAGAAAGTCAGATCTTGCTCGATAAAATGGCGCAGAATTCAGGATGGATAATTAGGAATGCACCCATTATTCCTGTCGTTCACTCAGTTCCCTTCGATCCATCCAATACTATTGCAGAGAACGTGTCCACCTTGATAACACAAATGCGCATATTAACTAAGAAGGTGGAGGAATCAGGGCAAAAGCAACAGGTACATATCGTTGATACAATCAATGGGGGCTTATGCATATGTTGCATTAGTCAACCATTTGGTAATCAGTGGAATGCAGAATGTGATCACCCTCCTTATCCCGTAAACATTAATTATGTGTCGAATTATGGAAGCAAGAGACAAGGGGGGAAAAACTGGGGTGAGCAAGTTGAACCGTATAGACCACCTCACCAACAACAGAACAATGGAAATATGGGTGTCATGACACCACAAGGTAATGTAGCACCATATCAGAGGCCACAAGGTTATAACCATCACGAATCAACAACAAGCATACTACCTTCCTCAGCATCAACAGGGGGAAGGCAAGAAGATGGGTTTTCCAGGTTAGAAGCTATGATGCAACAGGTTATCGGGTCAAATGCCAATATCAGTGAGAGAGTAGATGTACATGATGCAACTATTAAAAATATTGAAGTACAGTTGGGACATATATCTATGGCAGTGAACAATCGTCCTAGTGGGACTTTGCCTGCATATACTCAGGTAAATCCTGCGGATCAGGGTCCAAGGCAGCTGATTGTAGTGTCTCTCCGCAATGGAAGGGACTTAGACTTGGAACTGGAGAGAGCTCGTGAAAGCAGGCAGGTCGAGATACTGGTACCCATGCCGATTGAACTTGATGATTCATCAAACTTAACCAAGGTAACAGTGCAACCTACTGAAGGAGAACCCAGTGCACAGGGCCAGTGGAGGCACCTCGGCTATCGGAGTACAACTTCAATGTTGATGTTTTAGACATCGTATTGGCCGTAGGTAAAATCAAGTATACCAGGTGGCCAAAACCCATACTATCAGATCCATCGCAAAGTAACCATAACTTGGTGAGCGAATTTCACGGCACACATGGTCATAAGACAGAATATTGCAGGCATCTCCGAGAGGATGTAGCCCGACTATTTAACAAAGGAACTTTTGAAAGTTCCTCAGTGACCGAGAAAAAAACCAATTCCGGGAATGAGAGGCGAACAGGAAAAATGAAACGTAAGAGCCACAACATGTCATACATATGATCATCGGAGGAATCGAAATCCCACATGAACCCATTATCAAACGAACAAAAATATACATCACCATGGAGAAGCGAACTCAAGGTTACATACCTGAGGACGCTCTCACATTTAGTGACGAGGACATCGGGACCTTGTCTCAGCTTCACAACGACGCACTGGTGGTTTGTTTCCTTGTAAATATGTTTCAAATTAAACGTGTGCTTGTGGATCCAGGTAGCTCGGCCATCATCATCAGGTCGAGGGTGGTGGTGCAGTTTGGACTGCTCGACCAGATCGTGCCCGCCTCTCGAATCCTCAACGGATTCAACATGGAGACAACAAAAGGGGAGATCACCCTCCCGATCAACATGGCCGGCACGACTCAAAATTACCAAGTTTCACGTCATCGACGGAGACACGAGGTATAATTCCCTGCTCGGGAGGCCGTTGATAAACTGCATGAGAGCAGTACCGTCGACCCTCCATCAAATGATGAAATTTCCAACAAAGGAGGGAATAAAAATAGTATACGGGGAGCAACATGCAACGAGGGAGATGTTTGCGGTACACGATGTAGTAGTGACATTGACACCTTCTACATCGAAGGAGCCAAAAGATAAGAAAATAACTAAGTAGCAGTTACAAGCAAGTATACCCAAGCTAATGAGTAAAGGACCGTACCGTGTCCTCACAACAAGCAGTTGAAGCGCATCGAGGCTCGAACGCCATCGCCGCTAAGGTATAACCATCTCCTTTTTATTTGACTTTTACACTAACTTACATGTAGGTGTACGATAAAAAGAATCGAAGGACCTTCCAGGTTAAGACTTTAGGTTTTAAAGCATGCGCTGCACTTTTTTCCTTCGATTGGATTTTACCGTAGAAAAGGTTTTACCGGAAAGGTTTTTAACGAGTCAATATCTATATGCTACCCAAGGATAGCCTAAACAAGTATTCAAGTATTCTCTCCAATCAACCTCGACTAGTGGGGGCATCGCCCCGGAGATCGCCTCCTCGGAGAAATCAAAGTATGCCAAAGAGGGACTCGACAGGAAAATGATGTATCGGGCCAAACGGTAAAATGAACCGTGTCCGCATAGAATAATTGAACCCTCGATAATGAAAATATGTACGCTTGTACCAAGTAATCAAAGGAGTATATTTTACAATCAAAACACTTTGTGATTCAAAGAAGTTACTATTATTCCAAGGAAAGGCCCCAGGGCCAAAAAACCTTCGATGTCTCGGGGACAGTCGTTGACTACCACCCCATCGAGCTACCAAAGCTCAAGTCCATAAGACCCCAAGCGGGAAACCATGAGCCGAAAAGCCCACCATATGTCGATGCCAAATTTGTAAGCCCTATGGGCATGATACAAATTATAAGACCTCAAGTAAGGCATGTCCAAATTATATGACCTTGCAAAAGGCACAATCCAGATTTTAAAGCCAAGGATATATATTGAACATGTAAGACCCCAATAAAGAAATACCCTAGATATAGACGCCGAGACTACCTCACTCGGGCACTAAAAGGCTACGACCAAACACAATGAGTACGGTCATAAGGCTACCGCCAAACATAATTATTACTGTCACAAGGTTACAACCAAAGTAACGCGACTTGGGGACGCTTGACTATCGCCATAAAATCAAATCCTTCGAAATTACTGCGGAAAGAACCGGTTAAATCAGGATACCCTCGGCATAAGCAAAAGGGAGCTTTGATCATGTTCATGTCAGCTCCAAATAATGAAAAGGCTTCGAGAAAATTCAGCCATAGGGAAAAACCTTCTGAGGTGCTCATTTATCGTTACATAACGGCTCACAATCGAGGTTCTTATCGAGCCGTCGAAGAGTCGGACGAATGCAAAAATTTCAAAGTCTTTAACGAGGGATAATTATGGCCATACTAAAGGTCATACCAACGCATAAGAGACTACGGTCCACTCTACAAATTCCTAAGGGAAAACATGTATGGGCCGACGGGCCAGCTTAAAGAGCCTTAGGGCTTATTCAAAAAACCTAAGGGTGTTAAGCTCGAGTCGGAACCTGACTCGAGGACTGAACCCTAAACGGTTAACTAAAAAGTTCCTAATGTCAAATACATAAAATCCTACAGTCCAACCTAAAAATGCCTAAGGGCGAAAGGCATGAGAGCCTATGAGCCAGCCTAACAAGCCTCAAGGCCAATCAATAAACCTAAGGGTTTTCTCAAACTGAAGTCCCATTCGTTAGACAAACTATCGACAATTGAAATTCAAGACAAAAAGAGAATAAAAGCAAATTGAAAGAATCAAAAGATTTTTCATATATACATGTATTACAAATGTACATTTACAATACTCCCACAAGGAACCTTATGAAAAGAAGAAAAAAAAGGGAAAACCTAATTAATTATCGGGACCAGCTCCCTCGAAGGCCCTCTAATATAAAAATTGACACCAGGAGAAAGGAAAAACTTGGCGTCGGTCTCATCCGCCTTAGCTTGCTTGATCTCATATGAGAGATGGAAGTCCCTAGCGTGTATCTATTCAAGGGTTTCCCTCTAAGATCTACACCGGGAATATTCCTTGCTTCTCGTCTCTCTGTCAAAAGCTCTTCTCAGCTCAGCCCGAGCATCTACAAAATCTTTCAAATAAATTGAAACTTTCTTGTCAGCTTTTTCTCGAGCTTCTTTAGCTTCGGCACGGGCATCAACAACTTCGGCTTTCATTTGCAAAATCTCAGCCTCGAGCCTTTAGATCTTGATCGCCTGCACCGAGCTGTCTTCACGAGCGTTCCAGAGGTGCACTTCGAGGGTAGAAGCCTTGGCTAAAACGTTCTTTTGGCCGTAACATGAACATCTATCTGAGCCCTTAGCATTGTACTCATGCTCAGCCTGACCAACTTTTCCCCAAAGGCGTTCCAGGTTCTCTGCCTTCCTCTGCAGCTAAAATACCAAAATGTTAATCTCTGAAGATAGGAGAATAAACATGCATATCATCGAAACAAAGGTTACATGTCTCTCGAGGCGGCTTTCGTAGTCATGGCTTCGACTCACCTTGTACCGAAGGTGTATCAATTCCTTTGCTCGTTTATCACAAAGAAGCCTAAGGGATTTCTTCCCATCCAAGGCTTTTCGCAACATAGATTTGAAATTGTTAAAGGCCTATGAAAGGCAAGCTTCAGTTAGAAAATGAAAATACAAAGTTGAAAGATCGACGAATCACCAAAAACTCACCATAGAGCAGAGTCATTGTTCCTTATCAAAGGTTGAGCATGCGTCTACTTGCCTGGCCTCATCGACCCCAGTTGAGCCACTCACAATGGGAAAATGATCGTTCAAAACATTACTTGATTTAGATGGACCCTAGACCCGAACGTCCCTCGAAGTACCTTCGACGGGAAAACAGGATTGGGGTAAAGGATCTTCGCCCCTCCAAGTGCCTTCGATAGAGGAAGAAGCTGCTGGTGAAGGACTCTTGCTTCTTCCCCCTCGCAGAGCCTTTCCCTCGAGGTCAGAGGCATCAGGCATGACAGGTTCGGCAACCTCGGAAGGATCCCTGTCTCGAGATATCAACACTGTACCATCCTCCCCAAGAGTACTGATTTCCACGGAACGACCAATATATATAAGGTCCTCTTCGGCGACGACATCTTCCTTGTGTCCCCGGGTAAGCTCCGCCCTGTGATGAATGTCCTCGCCCACCGAGGATATTTTCCTCTTATTATCTTCCCTCTTCTCCGAAGTCGACGGCCCTTTCCTCTCCTCGAGGGGGCACGGCCACAACTCGGAAAATTCGTAATTCCTATGGTGACGAAGTTAATACACATAAAAGAAAGTACCTTTCATTGAAGTAAAACACACATCACATACCGTGGTGTTTTAGTTCCCATATGCCCTTCGATAGATTGTGCCACTTGCGCTCGTCATATGATAAGGAAGCTGTCAACTTCCGACTCCAATCCGCCAGATCAGGGATATCCTCCAACATCCACGGAACCGCTGAGAGGGAGAAGAAGAGCCATTCTTATTAACCAACAAAAGAAAAGGCACAAAGTATCGACGTAATACTTACGCTGGAAGTTCCATTTCTCTAGAAATAGCATGAATTCGACAAGAATAATGTCGGCAGTCCTCACTCGAACAAAGCGACTTAACCATCCTCAATTTCTGTGTTCGCCTTAACTAGTAATGAAAGGTGTAGTGGATCGATGTCGTATCGCTATCAGACCTCGATAATGTAGAGGCCGGTATAACCTAATAAGGTGGCTGAGTGTGACGACCCAAATTCCCAACCTTAGGGATCATGATGGCGCCTAACACCGCACTTGCTAGGCAAGCCAATGTTAGAATTCGTTTAACTATTTTCCATGATTATAGTACTTAAGCATAAATAACTTGATTTAGGAACGGTCAAACTTGTCATAACCTCCAACAAAAACCTCAAAACAAAATGATAATAATAATAATAAAAAAATGATAATCTGCTAGATGAAATGAACCACAAACTACTTATATAATTAACTCTGCGACTACCCAGGGTCTGGTGTCACAATCCACAAACGACTAAAGAATACAACAAGTAATGTTTGAAATAAATAGTGATTTGTTCTGAATGAATGTAAAACAATGTATATAATGTAGAAGAAGACTCTCAGATATCTGCGAACGCCGGCAGATGTACCTCGTGTCTCCAAACGAAATCAGGTGGTCGGCCTAGAATCCTCTACTGTTGAAAGGTACCTGGATCGGTGATATAGATTTTAGCAGTGACGAGCCGAGCCTAACCTCGGCGAACTAGTGACGAGGCTGGGTCGGGCTTCAACAATATGATATGTAACAACATTTAATAACGAAACAAGAAAGAAATCCAAATAATGGAATAGTAAAAGCTGCAACGAAATAGAATAACTCAGCTATATCCAAATGTCAATAACTCTTCAACATTTACGAACATTCACTTTAAATAAAATAGTACAACCGTACTTAAAAAGCAGTAAAAATATCAATATAAATATCCTCCCTTATCACTCCTTGTTGCGGCGTGCAACCCGCTCCCACTTGTCCTCCCTTATTTCTCCTCCCCAAAATATCTCCCTTATTACTCCTGTTGCAGTGTGCAACCCGATCCCGCCTATTCTCCCTTATCACTCCTTGTTGCGGCGTGCAATCCGCTCCCACCGGACATATCATATCATTTTATTCAAAGTTTCACAAAACCAGGCCAAGCCTTTCACAATACCTTTGTTTCAACAATATACAAACAATAAACTGCATTTTTTTCATGACTTCATCAATAACCTATCAACCAGGAGAAACAACAAGAATGTCAAAGTATATACGTAATTCCGTAAAACAATACCAAATCTCCCAGCCATGTTTATATCACAAGAAAACCAGCTCAACCAACCAATACCCTTCCAAAGAGGCATAACAATAACCAACAACAACTCAACAAGCCAAATAGTCATTGAAACAATAGTAAACATATAACAGCTAAGACAATAACCAAATAAGTGGGGAAACGGGAAACTGGATCATGCTTAACAACGATTTGGATGATGCGTAGATGCTCGTCACCACACCTATACACCACACTGATGCAATCCACGTAGCAAATAAATGGTGAGTCCTATTCCCTCAAGCTAAAGTTAGGCCAAACACTTACCTCGATCACACGAACCTAATTCAAGCCTCAATTACTTCCTTACCCCTTGATTCCAACATCTACTCGCTTGTATATAGTCACAAATTACTTAATTATATCAATATCTGCTAATTGAATGAATTCTAATGCATGAAAAAGAGTTTTCTAGAGTTTTCCCCAAAATTCAGAAATTGACACCGGGCCCGCTTGGTCCAAATCCGATGTTCGGACCAAAACTTGACCACCCATTCACCCCCGAGCCCGGGTGTATGATTGGTTGTGCAATCCGACCCCAATTGAGGTCTAAATTCCCAAATTTCAATGTTCTTAGGTTTTTCGCAAAATTCCAATTTTCCCATGGAAATCCCTAG
The DNA here is from genome assembly GCA_005239525.1 of Nicotiana knightiana. Classification (NCBI taxonomy): domain Eukaryota; kingdom Viridiplantae; phylum Streptophyta; class Magnoliopsida; order Solanales; family Solanaceae; genus Nicotiana; species Nicotiana knightiana. The sequence continues at coordinate 17,531 of ML387732.1, read as the reverse complement.
ATTCTAAGATGAAATCATGTAAAAAGATGTTAAGGAATAAAGAAAACTAGTTAAAAATCACTTACAGTTGTTTTGGAGAAGAAAGAGTGTTTATAAAATCTCTTGTGTTTTTTAGGGTTTTGAAAAATAGAAAATACTGAAAAATCCCGTTTTATATAGGTACCCCGTTCAGGGCCTCCACCACGGACCGCGGGCGCGTGGACCTTTTTCTTCTTCTCTGAAATTCATCCACCGCGGGCTGCACTAAGGTGACCGCGGCCGCAAAGGAGCCACCACGGACTGCGCTAGGGCGATCGCGCCCGTGCTCACAGGTTCAGAGACCTGACTCCAGACCTGCAACACTCAGTGATTTTAATCCTAGTGCGTCCCGGAACCTACCCAAAACTATCCCAAGCCATCGGAACCTCAAACCAAAAGTGCACACAACCTCGGAAACATATTACAGATTTATTCAAGTAATCAAAACATCGAATCACTATCATAAACATCAAATTATACCTCAAATTATATAAAAATTATCAACACTTCTCAACTTCACATTATTCCACTTTTAGTTCGAATCACGTCCAAATCTAAACCGTTCCTCACCAAATTCCATAGATCATTCATATTAAACATATTGGACTTTTTCCGGGCTCCAAAACCATAATACGAGCCCCGTATACACATATTTCCATCAAATTTCGTTTTCAACAACCTTTATATTTTTCAGAAAACAATTTTCTTTGTAAATTAATTTCTCGAGCTTCGGACCTCGGAATCCGATTCCGGGCACACGTCTAAGTCTAATACTTTCCTACGGACCCTCCGGGACCGTCAAATCACAGGTCCGGGTCCGTTTATCAAAATATTGACCAAATTTAACTCTATTCAAATAATTATTACAAATTCAATATTTTATCAGTTTTTTCCCACATAAAGGCTTCCCGGCTACGTGTCCGGGCTGCGCTTGCATATCAAGGTGAGATAAGAGGAGGTTTTCACGGCCTCGGAACACAGACTTAGATAAAATTACACGGGATGACCTTTCAGGTCATCAGAATCTCCGCCTCTAAAACAAAAGTTCATCCTCGAACGGACATAGAGATATACCTGGATCGGGGAAAAGATGAGGATATTGACTCCGCTCGGACTCTGACTCCCAGGTCGCTGCCTCAACAAGCTAACCCCTTCACTGAATATGAACGGAAGGGTAACTATTCAATCTCAACTAACGATCCTGCCGCTCCAAAATAGCTACCGACTCCTCCTCATAAGTCAAGTCTTTGTCCAACGGGACAGAGCTGAAATGTAACACGTGGGACGGGTCACCATGATATTTTCGGAGCATTGACACATGGAACACCGGATGAACTGAGGATAACCCTGGAGTTAATGCAAGTCTATAACCTACCTCCCCCACATTATCAAGAATCTCAAACGACCCAATATACCTAGGGCTCAACTTACCCTTCTCCCCAAATCTCATAACACCCTTCATGGGCGACACACGAAGCAATACTCTATCTCCAACCATGAATGCTACATCACGAACCTTATGATCGGCATAACTCTTTTGCCTAGACTGAGTTGCACGAAGTCTCTCCTAAATAATCTTGACCTTATTTAAGGCCTCCAGAACTAAGTTTGTACCCAACAGTCGAGCCTCTCCTGGCTCAAACCATCCAACTAGTGATCTGCATCGATTACCATATAGCACTTCATATGGAGCCATCTGAATGCTAGACTGATAACTATTATTATAAGAGAACTCCACTAACAGCAAGAACCGATCCCATGCACCTCCAAAATCAATAACATAAGTGTGGAGCATGTCCACCAATATCTGGATGGTACGCTCAGGCTGTCCGTCAATCTGAGGGTGAAATGATGTGCTGAGATCTATCTGGTTACCCAACTCGCTATGCAAAGCTCTCCCGAAGTGCGAGGTGAACTGAGGACCTCGATCTGATATGATGGACAACGGCACCCCGTGCAACCGGGCTATCTCCCGAATGTACAACTTAGCCAACCGCACTGAAATATAGGTACTATCCACTAGAATGATGTGTGCTGACTTAGTTAGTCTATCTACAATAACCCAAACCGCATCGAATTTCCTCTGAGTCCGTGGGAGCCCAACAACGAAGTCCATAGTGATACGCTCCCAGTTCCGCTCAGGAATCTTTATCTGCTGAAGCAAAAGACCAGGTCTTTGGTAAGCCACAATGCCCTTTCTCATCCTTCTCCACCAATAATGTTGTTTCAAATCTTGGTACATTTTCTCTGCACCTTGGTGAATAGAATACTTCGAACTGTGAACCTCCTCAAAGATCAACTCACGGAGACCATCAACATCAGGCACACACAGCCTTCCATGCATCCTCAAAATGCTTTCATATCCAACTGTAACCTGTTTGGCGTCACCGTGACAAATCTTATCTCTAAGGACCGCCAGATGTCGGTCATCATCCTGCCTCTCTCAGATACGATCAATTAGTAAAGACCGAGCGACAATACAAGCTAAAACACTGCTGAGAGAAATATCTAACCTCATAAACTAATTAGCCAAAGTCTGAATGTCTTAAGCTAACGGTCTCTTGCCGACCAGAATATACGCAAGACTGCCCATACTGACCGCCTTCCTACTCAATGCATCGACCACCACATTGGCCTTCCCCAGGTGATACAATATAATAACAGCATAATCTCTTAACAACTCTAACACGGCACACCATAAAGGTAATGCCTCCAAATTTTCAAAGCATGAACGATAGCCGCCAAGTATAAGTCATGAACATGGTAATTCTTCTCATGGACATTCAACAAAGGAGACGCATACGCAATCACCCTGCCGTCCTGTATCAACACTGCTCCAAGGCCAACTCTAGAAGCATCACAATACACAGTGAAAGAACCCAAATCTGATGGTAACACCAACACAGGTGGTGAAGTCAAGGCCATCTTGAGCTTTCGAAAGCTCACCTCGTACTTATCTGAAAATTTAAACAGGGCACCTTTCTGAGTCAACTTAGTCATTGTGGCTTCTATGGATGAAAACCCCTCTACATATCGACGATAGTAACCGGCCAAACGCGAGAAACTCCTAATCTCGGTGGTTGTGGTTGGTCTAGGCCAGTTCTTGACTGCCTCTACTTTCTTAGGATCAACCTGAATAACCTCAGTTGTTACGATATGACCCAAAAAGGCTATTTAATCTAACAAGAACTCACATTTAGAAAACTTGGCATACAACTGATTATCCCTCAAAGTCTGGAGTGCTATACGGAGATGCTGCTTTTCGTCTTCCCGACTACGGGAATATATAAGAATATCATCAATGAACACGATCACAAAGGAGTCCAGATGTGGCTTGAAAACCCTATTCATTAAGTCCATAAAGGCCACTAGAGCATTAGTTAGCCCAAAAGACATAACCAAAAATTCATAGTGCCCATACCTCGTACGAAAGGCTGTCTTAGGGATATCGGACACCCTTATCTTCTGCTGATTGTAGCCTGACCTCAAATCAATGTTAAATAAGTCATCAATCCTTGGAAACAGATATTTATTCTTCATTGTAACTTTATTCAGCTGCCTGTAGTTTATGCACATTCTCATTGACCCATCCTTTTTCTTTACAAACAAAACCAGTGCACCCCAAGGCGAGACATTAGGTCTTATGAAACCCTTATCTAGCAAATCTTGTAACTATTCTTTTAACTCCTTCAATTACGGTGGGGCCATACGATATGGGGGAATGGAAATGGGCTGAGTGCCCGGGGCCACGTCAATACAAAAGTCAATATCTCTGTCAGGCAGCATACGCGGCAGGTCTGAAGGAAATACCTCAAGAAATTCACGCACGATAGAAAATGACTCTGTAGAAGAAACCTTAGCATCAGAATCACGTATATGAGCCAAATAGGCCAAATACCCTTTCTCTACCATGCGATGAGCCTTGGAATATGAAATTACTCGGCTGGGAGAATGAGTAGGAATCCCTTTCCACTCTAATTAATGCAATCTCGGTAGGGCTAAAGTAACTGTCTTGGCATGACAGTCTAAATTGGCATAATAGGGCGACAACCAATCCATGCCCAATATAATATCAAATTCAACCATGTTTAGAAGTAAAAGGTCAACACTAGTTTCAAGACCCTAATGACTACCACGCACAAACGATATACTCGATCTACCACAATAGCATCCCCCACCGATGTAGACACATAAATAGAAACACTCAAGGGACCATGGGGCGCATTCAAATATGAGGAAAAATAGGAGGAAACATACGAATAAGTAGACCCCGGATCAAAGAAAACTGAAGTAGGTCTATCACAAACTAAGATGGTACCTGTAATAACAGCATCAGAGGATTCTGCCTCGGGTCTAGCTGGAAAAGCATATAGTCGGGGCTGAGCCCCTCCACCCTGAACCACACCTCTGGGAGGACCTCCACCTCTAGCAGGCTGGCCTCCACCTCTAACATTCTGGCCTCTACCCCTGACTGCCTGACCCCTACCCCTTGCGGGCTGGGCAGGTGGTACTGCACCTGGTGCTGGAACTATGGCACGAGAACCCTGGTACTGATGCTGACTACCTAAAAGTCTTAGACAAACTCTCCTAACATGCCCATATTCGCCACACTCAAAACATCTCTCTTGATATGAGGACTGACCCTGACGAACCGGCTGCCCATAATAGTAACTCTGTAGAGGAGGTGCTCTAATAGGAGCTGAAGGCGTACTATAGACTGGCTGAGGAGAAAGAGGTACATAAGAACCACGACCCTCAGAATTACCACGTGAAAAATGTAGCGCTGAATGGAAGGGCGTGGATGACTGGCCTCTGCTAAATGAAGTCCCGCCTCCACACGAGGCACTACTGAAAACACTGGAATGACGAGGTCTTTTATCTGACCCCTTGCCTCTCATCACAAAAACTGACAACCCTCCTAGCTATATTAGCTGCATCCTGAGGAGAATCTTGGACCCTGTTTCCTTGGCCATCTGCAACCTTATGGGTTGAGCAAGGCCATCAATAAACCATCAGACCCTCTCTCTCTCAGTGGAGTCTAAACTTGATTACGCTAATGGTATTGATCACTGGAGTCTGAACTTGAGGAGTAGCGTGAATTGGGGTATGGGTAGTAGGAGTCGGAACTTCTCCTCCATCCTGAGGTACGGCTGCTATAGCAGGAAAGGTACCAGTCTGAGCCACACTATCCATAAGGCCCACTAAACGAACCAAAGCATCCTGAAGAGCTGGGGTAGCAATAAACCCCTGGAACCTGAGCTGGCCTGGCTGGAACACTCTGCGCTGGAACCCCCTCATCAATCTCAATCTGGGGTCCCTCAGCTGTGGCTGCTACGTGAGCAACGGGCTGAGTCCTGCCCATGCCTCGGCCTTTGCCCCTAGTAAGAGTTGTTTCTGCTGGAGCTCCGGAATTCTGGTCAACGGAAGATGTGGCACGTGTTCTTGCCATCAGTGAGAGAATAGACGAATTCAAATTAGTATTTGGGATGCAAGAACCGCGCGATATAATGTAAATAAGATGGAGTTGTTTCCTAACTCAATAGCCTCCGAGAGATAAGTACAGACGTCTCCGTACCGATCCTTCAGACTCTACTAAGCTTGTTTGTGGATTGTGAGACCTAAGTAAGGCTACATCTCTGATACCAACTTGTCATTACCCAAATTCCCAACCTTAGGGATCGTGATGGCGCCTAACACCACACTTGCTAGGCAAGCCAATGTTACAATCCGTTTAACAATTTTCCATGATTATAGTACTTAAGCATAAATAACTTGATTCAAGAACGGTCTAACTTGTCATAACCTCCAACAAAAACCTCAAAACAAAATGATAATAATAATAATAATAATAAAATGATACCCCGCTAGACGAAATGAACCACAAACTACTTATATAGTTAACTCTGCGACTACCCAGTGTCTGGTGTCACAATCCGCAAAATGACTAAAGAATACTACAAGTAATGTATGAAAGAAATACTGAACTGTTCTAAATGAATGTAAAACAATGTAGATAATGTAGAAGAAGACTCTCGGATATCTGCGAACGTCGGCAGATGTACCTAGTGTCTCCAAAAAAAATCAGGTGGTCGGCCTAGAATCCTCTACTACTGAAAGGCACCTCGATCTGTGCAAAAAGAGCACAGAGTGTAGTATCAGTACAACCGACCCCATGTACTGAGTAAGTGCCGAGCCTAACCTCTGTAAAGTAGTGAAGAGGCTGGGTCGGGCTTCTACAATATAATCTGTAACAACATTTAATAATGAAACTAGAAAGAAAGGCAAATAATGGAATAATAAAAAGCTGCAACGAAATAGAATAAATCAACTATAACCAAATCTCCATAACTCTTCAACATTTCCGAACTTTTAGTTTAAATAAAATAGTGCAACCGTATTTAACGAATAGAAAAGTAGCTGTCTCAGCCTTACAAACTTTTGTTTTTCCTTTTTTTTTTCTTTAAAAATCAGTAAAAATATCAATATAAATATCCTCCCTTATCACTCCTTGTTGCGCGTGCAACCCGCTCCCACCTATCCTCCCTTATTTCTCCTCCCTAAAATATCTCCCTTAGTACTCCTGTTGCGGCGTGCAACCCGATCACAACTGTCCTCCCTTATCACTCCTTGTTGCGTCATGCAACCCGCTCCCATCAGACATATCATTTTATTCAAAGTTTCACAAAACCAGGACAAGCCTTTCCCAATACCTTTGTTTCAACAGTATATAAACAATAAACTGCATTTTTCTCATGACTTAATCAATAACCTCTCAACCAGGAGAAACAACAAGAATGTCAAAGTATATACGTCATTCCGTAAAACAATACCAAATCTCTCAGTCCTATTTATATCACAAGAAAACCAGCTCAAACAACCAATACCCTTCCAAAGAGGCATAACAATAACCAACAACAACTCAACAAGCCAAATAGTCATTGAAACAATAGTAAACATATAACAGTTAAGACAATAACCAAATAAGTGGGGAAAGGGAGAAAAGGATCATGCTTAACAACGATTTCGGGGTGCATTGATGCTCTTCACCACACCTATACACCACACCCATGCAATCCACGTAGCAAATAAATGTGGAGTCCTATTCCCTCAAGCTAAAGTTAGGCCAAACACTTACCATGATGCCACAAACCAAATTCAAGCCTCAACTACTTCCTTACCCCTTGATTCCAACACCAACTCGCTTGTATCTAGTCACAAGTTACTTAATTATATCAATAAGTGCTAATTGAATGAATTCTAATGCATGAAAAATAGTTCTCTAGAGTTTTCCCCAAAATTCAGAAATTGACACCGGGCCCGCTTGGTCCAAGTCCGAAATTCAAACCAAAACCCGACTACCCATTCACCCCCAAGCCCGGGCGTATGATTGGTTTTTGAATCTGACCCCAATTGAGGTCTAAATTCCCAAATTTCAATGTTCTTAGGGTTTTCCCAAAATTCCCAATTTTCCCATGGAAATCCCTAGATTCTAAGATGAAATCGTGTAAAAAGATGTTAAGGAATAAAGAAAACTACTTAGAAATCACTTACAATTGTTTTGGGGAAGAAACAGTGATTAGAAAATCGCCTCTTGTGTTTTTTAGGGTTTTGAAAAATAGAAAATACTGAAAAATCCCATTTTATATAGGTACCCCCTCCCAGGCCTCGACCGCGGACCGCGCTCGAGCGACCGCGGACCGCGCTCGAGCGACCGCGGCCGTGAGGACCTTTTGCTGCTTCTCAAAAGTTCATCCACTGCGGATCGCGCTAAGGCGACCTCGGTCATGAAGGAGCTACCGCGGATCGTGGTAGGGCGACCGCGTCCGCGCTCACAGGTTCAGAGACCTGACTCCATATCTGCAACACTTAGTGATTTTAGTCCTAGTGCATCCCGGAACCTACCCGAAACTATCCCGAGCCCTCAGAACCTCAAATCAAAAGTTCCCACAACCTCGGAAACATATTACGGATTTATTCATGTAATCAAAACATTGAATCACTATCCTAAACATCGAATTATACCTCAAATTATATAAAATTTCTCAACACTTCTGAACATTAAATTTTTCCACTCTTAGTTCGAATCACATCAAAATCTAATCGGTTCCTCACCAAATTCCACAGATCATTCATATTAAACATATTGGACTTGTTCCGGGCTCCGGAACCATAATACGGGCCACATATACACAGATTTCCATAAAATTTCGTTTTCAAGAGCCTTCATATTTTTCATAAAACAATTTTCTTTATAAATTCATTTCTCGAGCTTTGGACCTCGGAATCCGATTCTCAGCACCGGTCCAACTCTCATATTTTCCTACGGACCCTCCGGGATCGTCAAATCACGGGTCTGGGTCCGTTTTCCAAAATGTTGACCAAAGTCAACTCTATTCAAATAATTATTACAAATTCAATATTTTATCAGTTTGTTTCCCACATAAAGGCTTCCCGGCTACGCGCTCGGGCTGTGCTCACACATCAAGGTGAGATAAGACGAAGCTTTCACGGCCTCAGCAAACAGACTTAGATAAAATTACACGGGATGACCTTTTGGGTCATCACACTGAGGGTAACTCAAGCTTAGCCTTTTCGATGAAAAACCTCATCATCAGCACTATCCGCCAAAATGACGGATGAACTTGAGCCAAAATAAACTGATATCTTCTACCGAATTTGAGTACAGAGTTGTCTAGGGGGCCGAATGTAATGGGTACATGTATACGTTGAGGAACCCCTCTACGTGGGTCATAATGTTCTCCTCTCAGCAAGGTATCTGAAGCATCACATTTTGCCCCCCCCCCCCCCCCCACGATCTCTCCTCATGGCCTCGAGGTGCTTCTCTTCTATCGAGCAAATAAACCTTGAAGCATGCTCTCGGTGGCTTGGGGCATCAAAAGGTTTCTCCAGTGCAAAGTCTTTCTTCAAAGCAAAACAATTCGAGGTTGACTCGCCATATGTCGGCGGCGTGCCACCGACCGAATAAGAAGTAGAGGAAAAATTAGAAGAATCACAAAGCAAGAACCTCGAGCTAAAGAGGTAGGAGAATTGATAAGATAAAAACTCTACAAGAAAGTCAGTTGTTCAAAGCGTCAAAGCCTTCAAATGAAGAAAGCATATGCATATATAGGGCGAGCAGCGACTGTTCTCCTGCCTTAAGGGCCAACTAATTTTGACTGGGTCATTACAACCTTTTTGCGAAATGTACCGGCGAGCCCATCTCGATCATTTCATAGGTCATGTCATTTGAATGACACTGTCCAAGGGCTCGAGGCCCCCATATAAAATCTAACCTCGAGATTGTACCCTATCTCGGGATCTTTGCTATTATAATTATGAATTGTAAGGGGTCATCAAGGAGCTGCCTGTGTCAATCTAACCTTGAGACTGTTCCCGATCTCAAGGATCTCTAGTATTATAACTATGGGCTCTTAGGAGCCGTGGATATCAATGTAGCCTCAAGATTGTACCCGATCTCGAGAATCTTCATCACTACCAATACGGAAGGAACTATTATTCCAACCTCGTGATGGTACCCGATCTCAAGGATCTCTGCTACTACAAGTATAAGCTTTAATGGGAGCTATCAAAGATTCACATATCAATCTAGCCCGAGATGGCACCCGGTCTCAAGGGAATTATTATTCTAAGAACGGGCTCCAAAGACCTGACGTCAAAATTCAAGATTCTTTGCATTAAAAAATAAAAAGGCAAAGCGAAAAACCCTTTTTGTATTCACAAAAATATATTTATAGAAGAATCTCTACAAATCTCCTCCAAGGAGCCAATGTTAAAAAAGAAAGAAAAGAAAGGGTAAAAAGAGTGGGTGGATCTAGTCCTCACCCTCGTTATTGTCAGTGTCACCACTGGAGCTCTCGTCTGAAGAAGATGAAAGTGCCGATGCTTCTTCCAAGGCTCTAGCCTTACCGACCTCAGCAAAAAGATCGACACCCTTGGCGCTTGCATCTTCGAGGGCCTGCCTCCTGGATTGAGAACGAGCATGGGCAATGGCCCTGGTCAGCTTCGGCTCAGCCTTTTTAGATATCTCCCTGGCCCGATTGTTGGCGGCGGCAACATATCTTATATATGTGGCTACATGATCATCGGACTTAGACTTGGCCGCAGATAGTGAAGTGACCTCTTCATGGGCACTCCAAAGAAGGACCTGGGTCGAGGTCAAACTCCCTGCAAGAGATTTTTCTCCGATGCTGCGACCCCATCTGCTCTTTCAGATCAAGGATCTCCCTATCCTTGATTAGAACCTCTTCTCGGAGTTGCTCCACCAGAGCATTCTTTTGCTCAATCTACAAAAACAAATCAAGTTAGTAAGTGTCAACTTATGGGAATAAGAAGATGATCCCACAAGTGTCTTATTACCTTCTTGGCAAAGCTAGCTTGTTTTTTGATGTACTCCCTCCAGGCTGGCCCGGAGCTCGGTCAGCTCCTCGTCCTTTCGAGGAAAGGTAGCCTTCAACTCTTTTGGTTTCGAGAAAAGCTTCTCGAGCTCCTTCTCACGGAAATTAAGTTCATCGTTTAGCTTAGAGAAAGCTTGGCAAGGAAGAGGGTTATACAAGAAGGAATGAAAATTCAAAACAATGGACAATGTATCAAGAAGGTCATCTGTCTCTGATGTCTCGCGGCCTCCTCAAGGGAAATGAAGGCGTTGAGTTCGGTCTCCTCCTCGACACCTTCAAATAAATCTTTGAACGTGTCATCTTCCCCCCGAGAGATATCCATATTGGCAACACCCCTATTTTGGGTGTCCCTTATCTCTCTTGGGGAAAATGAAGGGCCCGATTCGAAGCTACCCCTAAACATTTAAGGCTCAGGTCCATCATACTCGCCGACCGAGAATTTACCAGCACCGACTGTACCATTTCCGAATTGCGCTCGGGGACTGTTCCTAATCCCTTTTTGAGGGTCTCCTCTTCATCATTAGGTGGGTCGACATTGGCCACCCCCACCTAAACAGCCTCCCGCTCAATTTCACTCGAAGCATCAGTGCTTTGCCGCACCGTTTATACCAAAGGGAGATCGTCGTCATTATTTCTTCATCTTCGGTACGAAGACATGCAGCGGCGCTCGAACCGTGGCGTCGGTCTTAGGCTTTCAAATCTTTATTTTCTTTGACTTCAGAGACCCAGTTAACATCTCCTTCTTCCTTTTTTCCCCGTTTTCGGGTTTTGAGGTATCTTCTTCACCAGGAGGAGGCGCTCTCATCGACACGCCTTCCCTGAGGCCTGCACAAACATGATGTATTAGGCTCAATACCGCAAAGAACATTTATATTAATTTCGAAAGAGACCGCAAGGAGAGCTTACCATAGTTCTTGGCCTTCCATCGCGTCTTGGAAAAATCATGTCAAGATAGCTTGTTGTAGGGGAAGACAGAATCTATTTGTTTAATCCACCCCGGTAGGTTCTGAACCGAGTCCGGGAACCAAACAGTGGCTGCATAATCAAAAGATATTTTTCCAAAAAAGTAGAAGGTGCAGTACAAAATACTCGATATAATGATACTTACGTGCCATATTCCATTCCTCAGAGATGGCATCCTATCAGCGGGGATGATGTCTGAGGTTCTCACTCTAACGAACCGGCTCATCCACCTTGTTCCTTGTCTTCATCGATGCTTGCCAAGAACATCTTCGTAGACCGATGCTGAAGCTTGATTAAACCCCCTCGGAAGAGACGGGGGATGTACAAACTTATTAAGTGTTCGAGGGCGAAGGTCATCCCCTCGATCCAATTAGAGAAATGTCGGAGCATGTACATAATACTCCAAAATGAAAGGTAAATATGCCTGAGTGTCACTCGGTACTGCTGGCAAAAATAAAGAATCATCGGGTCTATCAGTGAAGAAGAAGAATCCACGGGACCCAGGGTAAAGGGGTATGTGTATATACTTAGGAAGCCTGCGTTGTAAGTTGTTATTCTTTCCTATGTTTTGTGGGTCTCTATTTGAACCGCCTCCCCCCAACGGAAATCTATTTTTACCCTCTCCACTTTGGATATTACGCTGATATATCGTGACATGGGCTCATATTGGCCCGGTGTGGAAGGAGGTCTATCGATAGTAAGACCAGAAATTGTATCAAAGTCACCGGGGATGCATTGTTCGATGCTCAGTGGCGTTTTTGCTTTGCCCTCGGACGGGCTTGCAGAAGAAGAGGTGCCTTCTTTTTGAGGTACAGTCTTAGAAGTCTTTGCCATGACTGTAATAAAGTTTCTGCTAAAAAAAAGTCGAAGAAACAAGCATAGAAGGAAGATGAATGCAGAAGGGGTTGGGAGAAAGCTTTAAAAACTAGAAGATGGTTGTAAAAGTATGAATGGCGAGCAAGTGAGGTATTTATAGAAGTCATATGGGCAACATTTGGGAAGTGGTAAAGTCGAACCAATGACTGGTCGTGGGCTTCTCGGTAATCATACTAACAACGACCTCTACGTAGCTTTTGGGTCATGTCATTTAATGCTTTGACCGGGCTGACATCACGATGAGAATATCGGAGGAGCAAGAGTTCAAGACTCTTTTTATCACTTCACTCTAAGAAACATGAGGACTATATGTATAAGGTTAAACTCAAAGAGATCGATTTTATGATTGTTATGGCTTTCAACCATCCGCTTTCAGAAGGCTCGAAGAATAGCTCGAGGATTCGATCTTGAGGGTTCCCTATGCTCCACCTCAGGGCAGCGCAAATCGGTAGCGGTCGTGGACAAGCAAGAAACTCCCGAAAGGCACGTGTTTAAATTTGACCAGGTCTGCAAGAACAGTACAAGTTCGTACCGTGACACTAAATAGTTATTCCAGCTGTGTATCTTTGTAATAAATGCTTATGTAATATGATGGGATTCCCACCTCCTATATAAAGGGGACCCTTATCATTTTTGCACACAAGACATTCAATACAAGGAACAAGAACATTTTTTTCTCTCTAACTATAGCATCCTCTATTGTCTCATTACTGATTTATTACTTACTTTTATTATATCTCTAATTACCGTGAAAATTGTAATTACAATTACATTTAGTTGAGTGGTTCTAAAAATACGTGATTTATCTTAATACCACATGTTGAACAATTATAGCTAAGTGTGTTTGGGAAGAATAGAATGAAAACTGTTAGGAAACTAAAGAAAGCAAACCAGAGTGCCTTAAGTCGAAGGCTCGGCGTCGACCTCGAGGGTACCTGAGACCGAAATTCAGGGTCTAGCTCAGATGGCCGATGAAGCCATAACAGGATAAAAACTCTTGGGATACACTGTTGATGATCAATGATAAGCTATAAATGAAGAACAACTAACGGAAAGGAATAAATGTAAGAAATGAGCCGATAAAGAGGAATAGAGGATGTTTTGTTAAAGCAGAGAATGTTCTTGCGCCTTGTATTCAATATTGTCTGTTACAAAATGACAAGGATCCCTTTTTTTTAAGAAGGGGAGTCCCAACATAGTACATATGCATTAATTTCCAAGATTCATAATTGATAATGCAATTTAATGTTTGAGTACGACATAACACTTTATCACAAATCTGTTTGCCTCAATCTGCGTGCCGCCTCATTCTGCGAGCCTAGATGTACGTAATACCTCGAAGGCAATCGCTACGAACACTCGAGGTCGAGCCCAATGGCATCTCTGGAATCCTGCCCGAAGAAACCATCAAAGGAGCATAAAATTGGCCTACCCGATTTTAGCCTTAAATAGATAGTCTCCGCGTTTCTTGGAATGTAGAGACAAGAAATGTTTTGAAATCGCTACCCCCAGATTGTTCCTTTATTACATAGCCTGCACCGCACGAGGTGACTATCGAGGTGAAGAGAGAGAGAAATCATTTTCGTGTGGCCGTTAGGCGGTTCCTGCATTGATTACGGAGTTCATCGCCCCTTGACTTCATCTGGCATATGTGGAGGTTTTTATATAAATACCCCATCCTTTCCCATTTTTCTTCTCGCAGCATTCTCAAGTTCTTAAAAAATTTTCCCTACTTCGGGTTTCTTCTCTAAGTTAATATATTTCCTTCCCTTTGGTTCCCAAGAAGAAAGGAATGGCACAGAGTTCCTCTTGCATCCGTCAGGCCGGCAAACCTTCCTCTCCTTCTCGACAAACACACGAGAAAAAGAAACAACCCCATCTTCTCGAGGATTGCATCCCCGGGGCTTGCGTGATAAGTTCTGATTTCAAGATTGACAGAGCTCCTTCGGGGCCCGGGCGATGCGAGCCCATGTCCCGCAATATCAACTTGATCTCCGATACTGGGTAGGTTAAAATGGATTGCGGGTGGAGCAGTTCGGTGCTGGTGAGGATCCCTTCCCGTGAGGAAGATATTACTACGCACGAGGCTGGCTTTATCAGCGTGTAGACTTATCCATTCACTCTTGGACAAGTGGGGCCTTCTTTGCCCCAAATAGAGCCTGTCATTCTGGACTTCTGCGACTGATACCAGGTGACCCTTGATCAGATACATCCGCCGTTCTGGCAAATTTTATATATGACCAGGCATTTAGTTAACATGGTTGAGGGAATTCCCTTCACACTTGATCACCTGATTAGAATTTACAGTCCCCGAATTTATCAGGGTGGTCTGATTAAACATCAGCGTCGAGCCTCGAAGGCCTTTCTTGCTTGTACTGATGAAGTAAGGGACAGGGGGTGGATGAGCCATTTTTTCCGAATCAGGACAATATATTTGATCCCCAAGGTAAATATGTCGTTCTCCGAGAAGTGGAAAATGAAATGTAAGTTGGAGCCTTTCTTCCTCTTGTGGCTTAATTGTCTTATGTAATATTTTTCTTTGTTGCTGTAGCCATCACGATACCCTGGTTTAGTCAGAAGTCTCTCGGACTGGATTTGTCAGCTAGACTCGATCTGCCCATACACTAAGCGCGTGTCGCGCGACTTGTCGGAGGGCCGATGGGAGGCGAGTAATCATGGTAAGTTTCTTTGACTATGAATATGCTCCTATAGGGAAGGCATTTATGATCAGGTCTTCGCACCCGGTGATTTATAATTTACATTTATGCAGGTGTGGGGGAAAGTTCCATAATGAGGGAAGCACCGCTTGAGGAGGCGGGGTATCCTTAAATCTGCCAAGGAAGAGAAGAGATGGAGCAACCCTCTGGTTGAATCTTCGAGATTGAAGAAAGCCAATGCTGATGACCTTTGATGTACCCGGTGGTACTGATCCTCGAGGCCCATGGGAGTCCTCGAGTCGTCAGTGGGGAAGATATCGATTCCGAGGTGATGCTTGTGAGAGGATAAAACCTAGTCATTTTGTTTCCTTTCGACCCTGCACCCGTCGGGCCAGAGATGCCCCGA
The DNA here is from genome assembly GCA_005239525.1 of Nicotiana knightiana. Classification (NCBI taxonomy): domain Eukaryota; kingdom Viridiplantae; phylum Streptophyta; class Magnoliopsida; order Solanales; family Solanaceae; genus Nicotiana; species Nicotiana knightiana. The sequence continues at coordinate 2,196 of ML387732.1, read as the reverse complement.
TCGATTTCCGATATAGCGGCAGCTCAATCTGGATCCGGGGAGCCTGTCGATGATAAAGCAGACAATGCTCCTGATCCAGAAACTAGCCTAGGTCCCCCCTCTCCCCCGAGTTGATACACATTTAGTTGTAGGGCTGGAGATATCATGTTCTGATACTCATTGAGGGGAAAGGAAGGCCCCAATTCCTACATCCGGGGTAATTGACGTGAGAGACTCTCCTCCAGAACAGACTCCTTTTCTGGAACGATCAGAGGATGTCTAACATGAAGAGCTCCCTAATGCGAGATCGTTTGGTGGAGGCGTGATTGATGGGCCGTATGCCGAGGCCGAAGGGAATCCTGAGCCCTGCAAGACACTTATTTTCAGTGAGCTTGACAAACTTTGTAAACAAGGATCCTTTCGCAAATCATGATTGGTATTTTGACCTTCACACTTCTTACTTTGATTCATTCGTGCTTTCAAGCAAAGGTATTTTATGACCGAACCTTTTCCAAATTTCATGCTAAGTTATCCTTTTATGAGGGCGAGCGTAGGAAGCTTATTTCGGAGTCTAGCGAGCACAGAGGTCGCCGGGAGTAGAAACCGGAGGAACTCCGCAATATATGGGCTTGTTTGGAAGTAGAGTCCAGGGAGAGGTCTTGTCTTGTTGGCCATGTACCATAACCTCTTCTTGTTTCAGCCCACACGCACATCTTATTATGGTGTCGTGAATTATCTTGGGCTGTTTATTTGCAGTTTAAGAAGAAAAAAGCCTTATTGAAGGAGGAGATCCGAGCCCAGGGCATCAAGATTCTTGAACGCAAGCGACATGTGAGTGAGATAACTGCCGAGAAAATTGCTCTTGAAGCGAAGCTGACCTCGTTCGAACGTCAACTTCATGATTCTAGGGCAGAGTGTGATGGGTATAAAGATCGTCTCTCTCAATCGGTTACCGCACTATATGCGGCCAGAGCTGAAGTTCGGGCACTTGCTTCTTCGTACAAAGGGGATGCCGCTACGGCAAATGATCATGCTAAGAGGTTGTCCGAAGGGGACAATTTACAACTAGCCCGAGTCGTGGAGCATGCTGGCCTGAAATCTTGGAGGCAGGTGATCACGCTCAACTATGTCTTCTATAAAGACTAAACGGGCGTTGCAAATATAAATCTGGGGTATTAAGCCCAAAGTCGATCCCACGAGGAATTGAACGTATCAGTTGAATTTATTAAATACTAAACTGATGTTTAATCAATTTTCTTAAGACTTTT
>ML387729.1:709-43267 GCA_005239525.1 Nicotiana knightiana | reverse complement strand
TATATATATATATATATATATATATACACTGTTGCGGCGTGCAGCCCGATCCTCATAACATACGCTACAGCGCCCGATCCCATATAATAGTTGACTGCGCCTACTGGGGGTGTACAGACTTCGGAGGGGCTCCTATAGCCCAAGCTCTATATTTGCTGCGATGTGCGGCCCGATCCAATATGTATATTATTTTGGCGTGCAACCCGATCCATATATAACACATATTGTTGCGGCGTGCAACCCTATCCATATATATAATTTATATTGATGCGGTGTGCAGCCCGATCCATATGTAATATATAACATATATATTACTGCGGCGTGCACCCCGTCCCATGACTGTCCTCACATACTCGGCGCTCGGCCTTACTCAGTCATTCTCACAAGCCACTCGGGCAATTCATCTCAACTCACGGGGCTCAGCCCAAAATACTTCTCAGAGTTTCAAAATAGTGCGATAATAATGAGAATAACAACAAGTAGGAAAACATGACTGAGTTCACAATTTTTCTATCAGGATAGTGTGAGAATAGTGTAGAAGTACCTCTGAGGGTCTAAACAGGTCGGCACAAGGCCCCAAACATGGCTCACAGCCCATAAACAAGTATGAATTCCTAAAATACAGGATATCGCAAGGTTTCAAATCGAATGCGCGGCTTAATAGTCGCTACAGGACGGACCAAGTCACAATCCCTATCGGTGCACGCCCACACGCTCGTCACCTAGCATGTGCGTCACCTTATTTATCGAAACAATATAACATACCGGGGTTTCATACCCTCAGGTTTAGAATTACAATCGTTACTTACCTCAAAACAACCCAAAAGCTACTATGTGACGCTCTTGCCCCTTGAATTGGCTCCCAAATGCTCCGAATCTAACCAAAACCAGATTAAACATAGAAAGCTTTCAATTTTAAGCACAATTTCCGAAATTGGCCAAACCCGAGCCCTGGGACCACGTCTCGGAATTCGATAAAATTCATAAAACTAGAATCCCCATTCCTTTACGAGTCTACCCATACCAAATTTACCAAAATCCGACCTCAATTGCCCACTCAAATCACCATAAGAAATTTCCAATTTTTCCTCCCATTTCCCCAAATTTTCTACTCTAATTCCTCAATATGCATGATGAAAATCAAGACAAATTCATGAAATTCAACCAAAAATGATTGAAGAACACTTACCACAAGAATCCCCCTGAAAATCTCATCCAAAATCTCTTTCCCCCGAGCTCTCTAATGGAAAAATGAGTTATGGCCAAGAACCCCCGAAATTAGAACTTAAAAATTGTCTTCCCAGGCCTCTTTCTTCACTTCGATCACGGAAACCCCCACGCGATCGCGAAGAATAAATCTGCTGCCCCATCAAAATACAATACGCGATCGCAGACATACACACGCGATCGCGATTCATCGGGCCCTAAACCAACGCGATCGCGAACCACTCTACGTGACCGCGTAGAACAATGGCCCAGCCCCCTCACGCGCCCTTCAACTCTACGCGATCGCGACCTCCACCATGCGATCGCGTATAAAAAAATCCTGCATCCCCAGATAGGCCTACGAGATCGCTTAGAAGGAAACCAGAAACTCACACCAGCAAAATCTGCCAAGTTTTTCGGCCAAGAGTTGGTCCATTAACCACTCGAAAACACACTCGAGGCCCTTGGGACCTCAACCAAACATACCAAAATATTCCATAACCTCATTCAAACTTAGTCAAACCTTCGAAACACCAAAAACAATGCAAGAACACCAGAATCACATCAAATTCAAGCCTATGAACTTGAAATTTCTAAATTCTGCCAATGATGCCGAAACCAACCACAACACGTCCGAATGACCTAAAAATTTGCACACATATCCAAAATGACATTACGAACCTGATCCAACTGTCGGAATCCCCTTCCGACCCCGATAGCCTATTTTCCCCTACCGATTGGAAATCGCCAAAAACTAACTTTCGCCAAATCAAGCCTAATTCTACACCGGACATAAAAACTTCATTTCGAACACACTCCTAAGTCCCAAATCACCTAAAGAAGATATACAAGCCATAAAATCCACATTCCAAGGTCGTTTACCAATAAGTCAATTCCCAGTTGACTTTTCAACTACTAAGTTAATTTAAGAGACTAAGTGTCCCTGTTCTCACCACGACCACTCCGAACCCGAACCAACCGACCCAACACAACATAAATAGGATAATCAACATATGATAAAGTAGAAATGGGGGAAATGGGGCTAATCTCACAGAACGACCGATCGGGTCGTTACATCCTCCCCCTCTTAAACAAATGTTCGTCATCGAACGGGTCTAGAAACATACCTGGTGTGACGACCAAAGGGTCATCACCTGTTTTCTTACCCATTATGTGCTTCTGAGGCCTTGGAAACCTTATTTAGGGTTGCCTCAATTTGCGTGCACAGTCCGGGCGCGTAGCCTGAAAGCTTAAATATGAAATTTTGTGAAAAATGCTAAGTTTTGATATTAAAATGAATAAATTTGACTTCGGTCAACATTTTGGGTAAACGGACCCGGACCCGTGATTTGAAGGTCCCGTAGGGTCCATAGGAAAATATGGGACTTGGGCGTATGCTCGGAATCGAATTCCGAGGTCCCAAGCCCGAGAAATGAATTTTTGAGTAAAATTGTTTTCTGAAAATATTTAAGGAAATTGAAAATGAAATCTGATTAGAAAGTGATGGTATCGGGCCTGTATTTTGGTTCCGGCGTCCGGTAAAGGTCTTATATATGGTTTAAGTCCTTTCTGTAAAGTTTGGTTGAAAATAGATCTCGTTTGACGTGTTTCGGACTTAAAATGGAAAATTTGATGTTTTATGAAATTTGATAGAATTCATGGATTTTGAGGCTTAATTCGATGAATATGATGTTATTTTGGCAATTTGATCGCACCTATAAGTTCATAGGATGTTTTTGAGGTAGTGTGTATATTTGGTTTGGATCCCCGAGGGCTCGGGTGAGTTTTGGATAGGCCACGAATTTCATTTTTAGACTTGGAAATTGCTGGTGTAACTGATCTGCAGGCTTCGCATTTGTGAAGCCAGCATCGCAACTGCGAACTCGCAAATGCGAGCTACTCATCGCAAATGCGAAGGTGGGTCTGGGCAAGCCTGATCGTAAATGCGACCAAGAGGTTCGCAAATGCGACGTCTGCCATCGCAAATGCGACATATGGATTGCAAATGCGAAAGCTAGGAATTTCTGAAGGGTTCGCAAATTGCGAACCCCTGTTCGTAATTCCCATGCCAACCAGTGGTCTGCAATGCACTTAAACCGAATTTTTGACTCCATTTTCATATTTTCTCAAACTCAAACACCCTTAGGCGATTTTTCCAAGAACAAGACTCCTTCCAAATTATTTGTAAGTTGGTTTTTACTCAATTCTTTCAATAATTAACATCATTTAACATGTTTTCAACTTAAAATCAAAGATGTCCATGGGTGAAATTGGGTGATTTGGGTAGAACTTAGGTTTTTCCAAAATTGGGGTTTGAGTGGGTGATTGACCTCTGATTAGAGAGATTTTTATATGGTTGGACTCGTGAGAGTACGAGGTTCCTGAAAATGTAAAAATTTATCCGAATCCGAGATGCTGGAATGAGGGGCGTTTTGGTTATTTTACCTAATTTCACGCTGTAACTTTGAATTAAATAGTAGAATCAGTTGGTTGATATGTTATTTACGATATGAAATTTATTTAAATATATTTGGGCCATTTGGATTCGGATACCCGTGGCAAACGTGTGGTTTCGAGTTGATTTTTGAGCCGATTCGAGGTAAGTGGCTTGTCTAACCTTGTGTAGGGGACCTTTCCCCTTGGGATGTGATATTTGGTAATTGAATGCCTTGTACATGAGGTGACGAGCACTTACTTGTGTTAATCGTTGAAAAATCCGGTTTTACTTTAAATATTTAGACTGAGTTTCTTTCTTACCTGTTTTATTCTATTTGCAATTATAGTCTATGTTAGGTTAGAAAAGCACGCCTAGTTGCCCTAAATTTTCTAATAGCTTATGTTGCTTTAATTGTACTACGTGAAGCATGTTAGGCTAGAACTACTTGTTGCCTTGTATTTTTGCACTCGATTTCTGAATATCTTCTTATTGTGGCTGCATATTTACTTTGGACTACGGGACGGTATCCCGGGAGATCCCCTTGCATATTTACTTTGGGACTACGGGACAGTATCCCGGGAGATCCCCCTGCATATTTACTTTAGGACTACGGGATGGTATCCCGGGAGATCCCCCTGCATATTTACTTTGGGACTACGGGATGGTATCCCGGGAGATCCCTACATATTTACTTTGGAACTGCGAGTCTGATTCCCGATAGACCCCCTGCACATATGATGGACTACGGGACGGTATCCCGGGAGATCCTTCGGATATTCATATGATGGACTACGGGACGGTATCCTGGGAAATCCACTGGACAGTTGAGAAAAGGGCTACAAGACGGTATCCTGGGAGATCCTCATTGTTACCATTGTTATTGAGCTGTACATATTCCGTGTTTACTCTGTTCTTGTGTTTTTGTTATTGCTTTGTTTGACCTGTCTTATGTCACTTTTGTACTCATTATTACTGTATGTTTTCATACTATAAATTCCTATTATATTGTTTAACCTCAGTAGGGCCCTGACCTTCCTCGTCACTACCCGACCGAGGTTAGGCTTGGCACTTACTGAGAACCGTTGTGGTGTACTCATGCCCCTTCTGCGTATGTTTTTCATGTGTAGATCCAGGTACCTCCACCCAGGCGCACTATCCCAGAGGTTGAGATATCTAGCAGAGACTTCGAGGTACATCTGCCGCGTCCGCAGACCAGGAGTCTCTATCTTATTCCAGTTTTAGTGGAAAGCTTTTCCTTCCTTTCAGTTGTTTATACATTCTGGATTTAGAGCAGTGTAGTATATTTCTGTTAGCCTGTGTTTTCCCGTGAGTTTTCGGGTTTTGGGGTGATATTGTAGACTTTCGCTTTTTTTTTTGGGTTGTATATGCAAAGCGGAATTTATGTATACAGTCTTTCTTTAGTTGTTCAGTTTTAATTAATTATTCCGCAAGTTGTGTTATTTTTCCGCATTGTTAGGCTTACCTAGTTATTGGGACTAGGTGCCATGACGACATGTTCACGGAGGGAAAACTAGGGTCGTGACAAGTTGTTATCAGAGCTCTAGGTTCATAGGAGTCACGGAACACATGTCGGTTTATTAGACTCTCGTTGATCGGTACGGAGACGTCTGTACTTATCTACGAGAGGCTATGTAATTGTTTAGGAAAAATCTTTACTTCATTGATTTCCTTCTCGTACAATATTTTTGACATAAATTCTAAACCTCTGTATTCTATTCTCTCATAGATGGTGAGGACACGTGCTACTCGGGACGATCAAGCACCCGTACCCCCTACTGCAGCCGTCAAAGGTAGGGGCCGAGGTAGAGGCCGAGGACGCGCACGTGGTGCAGCGAGGGCACCTGCGCGAGCTGCCGCCGAGGTACCACCAGCAGATCTAGTCGAGGTTTAGGCACCTGGCACGCCTACTACCACTACTACTCTAGCCCTTCAGGAGACGTTAGCTCAGTTCATGTCTATGTACACCACTCTGGCTCAGGCAGGGTTGCTTCCCCTTGCTGCAGCCACATCCTAGGCCGGGGGAGGAGCACAGACTCCCGCCGTCCGCACTCCTGAGCAGCGAGTGCCTGTGGAGAAGGTCCCAGAGATCATTCCTGCACCGCCCGTAGTGCCAGTTCAGTCCGAGGATGGGTTAGCTGCTTTAGAGGACGACCAGTGGATACTTGAGAGGTTCAAGAAGTATGATCCTCCGGTATTCAGTAGGCTAGCATCAGATGATGCCTTGGAGTTCCTAGAGGAGTGTCACCGTATTCTTCACACTATGGGTATAGTCGGATCTAGTGGGGTTTCCTTTACTACCTTCCAGCTTCGCGGAGCCGCCTATGATTAGTGGCGCTCATATGAGTTAGACAGTCCAAACGAGGCTGCTTCACTGACCTGGACCCAGTTCTCAAACATGTTCCTGAGAGAGTTTGTTCCTCAGAGCCTCAGGGACGCATGGCGCGCAGAGTTTGAGCATTTGCGCCAGGGTGCTATGATAGTTTCAGAGTATGCTATCTGTTACACTAGATTGGCTAGGCATGCACCGGCTTTGGTTGCTACTGTCTGCGAGAGGGTTCACCGATTCATTGAGGGTCTCATCCCACCTATCAGATCTAGCATGGCTCGAGAGTTGGATATGGACATTCCTTATCAGCAGGTAGCGAGCATTGCTAGGAGGATCGAGGGTATGCTCGCAAGGGAGCGAGAGGAGAGAGAGGCCAAGAGATTTCGAGAGCTGGGCCACTACTCTGGTGCCCGTACCCCAGAACCAGGTCGATATGGTAGGGGTTATATGGGCCGCCCCATTCATTCAGCTCTTCCAACGGCCAGCGGTACCCCAGCTCCACCCAGGCCTCAGGAGCCTTACTATGCACCTCCAGTTTCTAGCGCGCCTTCAGCGCGGGGTGCTTTCAGGGGTCAGTCTAGCAGAGCTGGCCCTAGCCAGTCACAGCCACCACGTCCTCCCAGAGCTTTTTTCTAGTGTGGCGATACACGCCATCAGGTTAGGGACTACCCAAGACTTGGTAGGGGTGCATCTTCACAGACCTTTTAGCCACAGCGTGCTCAGCAGAGTTCTCAGGCCATGATCACAGCTCCAGCTGCTACCCCATCTGCCGAGCCAGCTAAGGGCGGAGGTCGGGGAGGTAGCGGTCGCCCTTGAGGGGGAGGCCAGGCCAGATATTATTCTATTCATGCTCGTACCAAGGTTGTTGCCTCTGATTCTGTCATTACAGGTATTATACTGGTTTGTCACAGAGATGCATCGGTTCTATTCGATCCAGGCTCCACGTATTCCTATGTGTCTTCTTATTTTGCTCCGCATTTGGCTATAGCCCGAGATTCTTTGGGTTCTCCTGTTTATGTTTCTACTCCTGTGGGAGATTCTCTTATCGTGGACCATATTTATCGATCGTGTTTGGTTACTATTCGTGGTTTTGAGACCAGTGCGGATTTATTGTTACTCGATATGGTGGATTTTGATATTATCTTGGGCATGGACTGGTTGTCTCCCCATTATGATGTTCTTGATTATCATGCCAAGACCGTGACGATGGCTATGCCAGGTATTCTGTGTGTTGAGTGGAGTGATACCTTAGATCACACTCCCAGTAGAGTTATATCTTTCCTTAAAGCTCAGCATATGGTTGAGAAGGGGTGTGCCGCGTATTTGGCTTATGTGAGAGATGTTAGTATTGATACCCCTTCTGTTGATTCAGTTCCAGTGGTACGGGATTATCCTGATGTGTTTCCAACTGATCTTCCGGGCATGCCGCCCGATAGGGACATTGATTTTGGCATTGATTTGTTGCCGGGCACTCAACCCATTTCCATCCCTCCATATTGTATGGCTCCTCCTGAGTTGAAGGAGTTGAAGGATCAGTTACAAGAATTTCTTGATAAGGGTTTTATTCGACCTAGTGTTTCACCTTGGGGTGCTCATGTCTTGTTTGTGAAGAAAAAGGATGGTTCTATGCACATGTGTATTGATTATTCCCAGTTGAACAGGGTTACAGTGAAGAACCGTTATTCCTTGCCTCGTATAGATAATCTATTTGACCAGCTTCAGGGCGCACAGGTATTTTCTAAGATTGATTTGCGCTCAGGTTACCATCAGTTGAAGATTCGGGAGCCGGATATTCCGAAGACTGCCTTCAAGACTCGGTATGGCCATTACGAGTTTCTAGTTATGTCATTTGGGCTGACTAATGCCCCAACAGCATTTATGCATTTGATGCACAGTGTGTTCAGGACATATCTCAACTTGTTTTTCATTGATTTCATAGATGATATTCTTGTTTACTCCTGGAGTCAGGAAGATCATGTGCAACTCCTGAGGACAGTACTTCAGACCCTGAGAGAGAAGAAGTTGTATGCAAAGTTCGCAAAATGTGAGTTTTGGTTGAGTTCTGTGGCATTCTTGGGCCACGTAGTATCGAGTGAGGGCATTTGGGTGGATCCGAAGAAGGTAGAGGCCGTGCAGAGTAGGCCCAGGCCGTCCTCAGTTACGGAGATTCGCAGTTTCCTTGGCTTAGAGAGCTACTACCGTTGTTTTGTGGATGTATTTTCATCGATTGCAGCCCCTATGACCAGATTGACCCAGAAGGGTGATCCATTTAAGTGGGCAGAGGAGTGTGAGGCGAGCTTTCATAAGCTCAAGACAACTTTGACTACAAGCCCAATCTTGATATTGCCTACTGGTTTGGGGTCTTATACAGTTTATTGTGATGCCTCGTGAGTCGGCCTTGGAGCAGTGTTGATGCAGGACGGTAGGGTGATTGCCTACGTGTCTAGACAGTTGAAGATACATGAGAAGAATTACCCTGTCTATGACCTTGAGTTAGCTGCCATTGTTCATGCCTTGAAGATCTGGCGTCATTATTTATATGGTGTTCCCTGTGAGATATTTACGGATCACCGGAGTTTGCAGCACATATTCAGGCAGAAGGATATGAATTTGCGCCAGCATAGATGGTTAGAGTTGCTAAAGGACTATAACATCACTATATTATACCACCCGGGGAAGGACAATATGGTGGCCGATGCTTTGAGTCGACGAGCGGAGAGTTTGGGGAGTTTGGCATATTTACCAGCTTCAGAGAGGCCTATGGCGATGGATGTTCAGGCCTTAGCCAGTCAGTTCGTGAGATTGTACCTTTCGGAGCCCAGTCGGGTCCTAACTTGTGTGGTTTCTCGGTCTTCCTTATTCGATCGTATCAGGGAGCGGCAGTACAATGATCCTCATTTACTTGTCCTCAAGGACACGGTCGATCACGGTGATGCCAGAGATGTGACCATTGGAGATGACGAGGTATTGAGGATGCAGGGTCAGATTTGTGTGCGCAATGATGATGGGCTTCGGGAGTTGATTTTAGTTGAGGCCCATAATTCATGGTATTCCATCCATCCGGGTGCTGCGAAGATGTATCAGAATTTGAGGCAGCACTATTGGTGGCGAAGAATGAAGAAGGATATAGCAGAGTTTGTAGCCAAGTGCCTCAACTGTCAGCAGGTCAAATGTGAGCATCAGAGACCGGGAGGGTTACTTCAGCAGATTGAGCTTCCAGAGTGGAAGTGGGAGCGGATCACCATGGACTTTGTGGTTAGACTTCCTCGGAATTTGAGGAAGCATGATACCATTTGGGTGATTGTGGATCAGCTGACCAAATCAGCCCATTTCATTTCGGTACTGACTACTTATTCATCGGAGCGGTTGGTGGAGATTTATATCCGGGAGATCGTTTGTCTGCATGGTATTCCAGTTTCTATTATTTCAGACAGAGGTACTCAGTTTACATCATGGTTCTGGAGGGGCGTTCAGTAGGAGTTGGGTACTCGGGTGGAGTTGAGCACAACATTCCACCCCCAGACAGACGGACAATCCGAGTGCACTATTCAGATTCTTGAGGATATGCTCCGTGCATATGTGATTGAGTTTGGAGGGTCTTGGGATCAGTTCTTTCCACTGGCGTAGTTTGCTTACAACAACAGTTATCAGTCCAGCATTCAGATGGCGCCGTATGAGGCTTTATATGGTAGGAGGTGTAGATCTCTGGTGGGTTGGTTCGAGCCGGGTGAGGCCAGGCTATTGGGCACAGAGTTGGTTCAGGATGCATTGGAGAAGGTCAAGGTGATTCAGGATAGTCTCCGTACAGCCAAGTCCAGACAGAAGAGTTACGCGGACCGGAAGGTTCGTGATGTTTCATATATGGTCGGAGAGCGGGTTCTGCTTCGGGTTTCGCCTATGAAGGGTGTCATGAGGTTTAGGAAGAAAGGGAAGTTGAGTCCGAGGTTTATTGGCCCTTTCGATATATTGAGGCGTGTTGGGGAGGTTGCTTATGAGCTTGCCTTACCTTCCAGCTTGGCAGGAGTTCATCTGGTATTTCATGTTTCGATGCTCCGGAGGTATCACCGTGACCCGTCGCACGTGTTGGATTTCAGTTCAGTCCAGTTGGACAAGGACTTATCTTATGATGAGGAGCCGGTAGCTATTCTAGACCGGCAGGTTCGTCAGTTGAGATCCAAGAGTTTCCTTCTGTTCGTGTTCAGTGGAGAGGTCAGCCTCCTGAGGCATCAACCTGGGAGTCCGAGTCCGATATGCACAGCCGTTACCCTTATCTTTTCCCCGACTCAGGTACTTCCTTCTTCTGTCCGTTCGAGGACGAACGGTTGTTTTGGGTCATCACCTATTTTCTTACCCATTTCTTTCTTCCGAGGCCTTGGAAACCTCATTTAGGGTTGCCTCGATTTGCGTATGCAGTCCGGGCGCGTAGCCGGAAAGCTTAAATATGAAATTTTGTGAAAAATGCTAGGTTTTGATATTAAAATGAACAAATTTGACTTCGGTCAATATTTTGGGTAAATAGACCCGGACCCGTGATTTGAGGGTCCCGGAGGGTCCGTAGGAAAATGTGGGACTTGGTCGTATGCCCGGAATCGAATTCCGAGGTCCCAAGCCCGAGAAATGAATTTTTGAGTACAATTGTTTTCTGAAAATATTTAAGGAAATTGAAGATTAAATCTTATTAGAAAGTGATGGTATCAGGCCCGTATTTTGGTTCCGACGCCCGGTACAGGTCTTATATATGGTTTAATTCCTTTCTGTAAAGTTTGGTTGAAAACGGATCTCGTTTGACGTGTTTCAGACTTAAAACGGAAAATTTGATGTTTTATGAAATTTGATAGAATTCATGGATTTTGAGGCTTAATTCGATGAATATGATGTTATTTTGGCGATTTGATCGCACGGATAAGTTCATAGGATGTTTTTGAAGTAGTGTGTATATTTGGTTTGGAGCCCCGAGGGCTCGGGTGAGTTTTGGATAGGCCACAGATTTCATTTTTGGACTGGGAAATTGCTGGTGTAACTGATATGCAGGCTTCGCATTTGCGAAGCTAGCATCGCAACTGCGAACTCGCAAATGCGAGCTACTCATCGCAAATGCGAAGGTGGGTCTGGGCAAGCCTGATCGCAAATGCGACCAAGAGGTTCGCAAATGCGAAGGGTGGTCGCAAATGCGACGTCTGCCATCACAAATGCGAACTTCCCTCTTCTGCTTGAGGTCGCAAATGCGACATATGGATCGCAAATGCGAAAGCTGGGAATTTCTGAAAGGTTCGCAATTCTCATGCCAACCAGTGGCCTGCAATGCACTTAAACCGAATTTTTGACTCCATTTTCATATTTTCTCAAACTCAAACACCCTTAGGAGATTTTTCCAAGAACAAGACTCCTTCCAAATCATTTGTAAGTTGGTTTTTACTCAATTCTTTTAATCATTAACATCATTTAACATGTTTTTAACTTAAAATCAAAGATTTCCATGGGTGAAATTGGGTGATTTGGGTAGAACTTAGGTTTTTCCAAAATTGGGGTTTGAGTGGGTGATTGACCTCCGACTAGAGATTATATGGCTGGACTCGTGAGAGTACGAGGGTCCTGAAAATGTAAAAATTTGTTCGAATCTGAGATGTTGGCCTGAGGGGCATTTTGGTCATTTTACCTAATTTCGCGCCGTAACTTTGAATTAAATAGTAGAATCAGTTGCTTGAGATGTTATTTATGATATGAAATTTATTTAAATAGATTTGGGCCATTTGGAGTCGGATAACCGTGGCAAACGTGTTGTTTCGAGTTCATTTTTGAGCCGGTTCGAGGTAAGTGGCTTCTCTTCTTTGTGTGGGGGACGTTTTCCCTTAGGATGTGATATTTGGTAATTGAATGCCTTGTACGTGAGGTGACGAGCACGTACTTGTGCTAATTGTTGAAAAATCCGATTGTACTTTAAATATTTAGACTGAGTTTCTTTCTTACCTGTTTTATTCTATTTGCAATTATAGTCTATGTTTGCTTAGAAAAGCACGCCTAGTTTCCCTAAATTGCCTAATCGCTTAAGTTGCTTTAATTGTACTACGTGAAGCATGTTAGGCTAGAACTACTTGGTTCCTTGTATTTTTGCACTCTATTTTTGAATATCTTTGCTGCATATTTACTTTGGGACTACGGGACGGTATCCCGGGAGATCCCCTTGCATATTTACTTTGGGACTACAGGACGGTATCCCGGGAGATCCCCCTGCATATTTACTTTGGGACTGCGGGTTCGATTCCTGATAGATCCCCATGCACATATGATGGACTACGGGACGGTATCCCTGGAGATCCTTCGGATATTCATATGATGGACTACGGAACGGTATCCTGGGAGATCCACTGGACAGTTGAGAAAAAGGCTACAGGTCGGTATCCTGGGAGATCCTCATTGTTACCATTGTTATTGAGTTGTACATATTCCGTGTTTACTTTGTTCTTGTGTTTTTGTTATTGCTTTGTTTGACCTGTCTTATTTCACTGCTATACTCATTATTATTGCATGTTTTCATACTGTAAATTCCTATTATATTATTTAACCTCAGTAGGGCCCTGACCTTCCTCGTCACTACCTGACCGAGGTTAGGCTTGGCACTTACTGAGTACCGCTGTGGTGTACTCATGCCCCTTCTGTGCATGTTTTTCATGTGCAGATCCAGGTACCTCCACCCAGGCGCACTATCCCCGAGGTTGAGAGATCTAGCAGAGACTTCGAGGTACATCTGCCGCGTCCGCAGACCAGGAGTCTCTATCTTATTCCAGCTTTAGTGAAAAGCTTTTCCTTCCTTTCAGTTGTTTAGACATTCTGGAGTTAGAGCAGTGTAGTATATTTCTGTTAGCCTGTGTTTTCCCGTGAGTTTTCGGGTTTTGGGGTGATATTGTAGACTTTCACATTATTTTTTTTTGGGTTGTATATGCCAAGCGGCATTTATGTATGCAGTCTTTCTTTAGTTGTTCATTTTTAATTAATTATTCCGCAAGTTCTGTTATTTTTCCGCATTGTTAGGCTTACCTAGTTATAGGGACTAGGTGCCATCACGACATGTTCACGGAGGGCAAGCTGGGGTCGTGACACCTGGAGTCTCGCATAAGTGAGGATATCTGCTCCGTATCTCCTGTTCGGTCTCCCAGGTGGCATCCTCGACCGGCTGCCCCCTCCACTGAACCTTCATTGAAGCTATATCCTTAAACCTCAGATTTCTTACCTGACGACCCAAAATAGCCACTGGCTCTACCTCATATGACATATCACCCTCGAGCTGAATCGTGCTGAAGTCCAAAACAGGAGACGGGTCACCAACATACTTCCGGAGCATCGAAACATGGAACACCGGATAATTACTCGATAAGCTGGGAGGCAAGGCAAGCCTATAAGCCACCTCCTCAATCCTCTGAAACACCTCAAATGGCCCAATGAACCGGGGACTCAGTTTCCCCCTCTTCCCGAATCTCATAACACCCTTCATGGGTGACACCTTCAGGAGAACCTTCTCCCCGGCCATGAAAGACACATATCGGACCTTCCGGTCCACATATCTCTTCTGCCTAGACTGTACCGTGCGAAGCCACTCCTGAATCAAATTCACCTTACCCAACGTATCTTGAACCAAGTATGTGCCCAATAGCCTAGCCTCGCCCGGCTCAAACCAACCAACCGGAGATCAGCACCTCCTACCATATAAAGCCTCATAAGGAGCCATCTGGATGCTCGACTGATAACTATTATTATATGCAAACTCCGCGAGTGGCAGAAACTGGTCCCATGAACCCCCAAAATCAATGAAAGAGGCACGCAGAATATCCTCCAAAATCTGAATAGTACGCTCTGACTGCCCGCCGGTTTGAGGATGAAACACTGTGCTCAACTCAATCTGAGTACCTAACTCCCTCTGCACGGCCCTCTAAAACTGAGATGTGAACTGAGTACCTCTGTCAGAAATGATAGAAACTGGAACCCCATGCAATCGGAAAATCTCCCTTATATAAATCTCAGCTAACCGCTCTAAAGAATAAGTAGTACCAACAGGAATGAACCGCGCGGACTTGGTCAGCCGATCGACAATAACCCATATAGCATCAAACCTCCTCGAAGTCCGTGGGAGCCTAACTACGAAGTCCATGGTGATCCGCTCCCACTTCTACTCTAGAATATCTAATCTCTGAAGCGATCCCCCTGGTCTCTGGTGCTCATACTTGACCTGCTGACAGTTGAGACACCGAGCCACAAACTCAACAATATCCCTCTTCATCTGCCTCAACCAATAATGCTGTCTCAGATCCTAATACATCTTTGCGGCACCCGGATGGATGGAATACCCCGAAATATGGGCCTCAGCTACAATCAAATCTCGAAGCCCATCCGCATTGAGCAATAAAACCCGGTCCCGCATCCTCATGACCCCATCATCACCAATAACCACATCCCTAGAATCATCACGACGGACCATGTCCTGAAGAACGAGCAAGTGTGGATCATCATACTGGCGTGCTCTAATCTGGTCATAAAGAGAAGAATTGGAGGATACACAAGCCAATACCCGCGGGGGCTTTGATAGATCCAATCTCACCAACTGACCCGCTAAATCTTGAACATCAAGTGCTAATGGCCGCTCTGCTACTGCAAGGTAGGCTAGACTCCCCAAACTCTCCGCTATGCGACTCAGGGCATCGACCACTACATTGACCTTCCCCGGATGATCTAAAATAGTGAGTTCATAATCCTTGAGAAGCTCCAACCACCTCCTCTGACGCAAATTCAAATCCTTCTGCTTAAGCAGATGCTGCAAACTACGATGATCAGTGAAAATCTCACAATGCACTCCATATAAATAATGATGCCAAATCTTGAAGGCGTGGACAATAGCTGCTAGCTCAAGATCGTGCACTGGATAATTCTTCTCGTGCACCTTCAACTGTCTGGACGCGTAGGAAATCATCCTACCGTCCTACATCAAAACCGCTCCAAAGCCAACTCTCGAGGCATCACAGTAAACTGTATAAGAACCTGAACCCGTAGGCAAAACCAACACCGGAGTTGTAGTCAAAGTTGACTTGAGATTCTGAAAGCTCTCCTCACACTCCTCGGTCCACCTGAACTGAGCACCCTTCTGGGTTAGTCTGGTCATAGGTGCTGCAATAGATGAAAATCCCTCTATGAAACGGCGATAGTACCCTGCCAAACCAAGGAAACTGCGAATCTCGGTAGCTGATAACGGTCTAGGCCAGCTCTGCACCGCCTCTACCTTCTTCGGATCAACCTGAATACCCTCACTGGAAACCACGTGCCCCAAGAACGCTACTGAATCAATCCAGAACTCACATTTCAAAAATTTTGCATACAATCTCTTCTCCGTCAGGGCCTGAAGCACAACTCTCAAATGCTGCTCATGATCCTCCCGAGATGGGGAATACACCAAGATATCGTCAATAAACACGATGACGAAAGAATCCAGATAAGGCCGGAATACACTGCACATTAAGTGCATAAAGGTTGCTGGGGAATTGGTCAGCCCGAATGACATAACCAGAAACTCATAATGACCATATCTAGTCCTAAAAGCAGTTTTCGGAATGTCTTGCCCCCGAATCTTCAACTGATGGTAGTCGGAACGCAAGTCAATCTTGGAAAATACCCTGGCACCCTGCAACTGATCTAACAAGTCATCTATACGAAGCAAGGGATACCGGTTCTTCACTGTAACCCTGTTCAGCTTTCGATGATCAATACACAAACGCATAGAACCATCCTTCTTCTTCACAAACAACACTGGTGCACCCCAAGGTGACACATTAGGCCGAATGAACCCGCTGGTGCCATACGATAATGTGGAATAGAAATAGGTTGAGCGCCTGGCACCAGGTCAATACCAAAATCAATGTCCCTGTCATGTGGCATACCTGGCAGGTCCACAGGAAACACGTCCGAAAAGTCACGGACCACAGGATCCGAATCAATAGCGGGAGTCTCACCACTGACATCCCTCACATAAGCTAGATACGATAAACACCCCTTCTCAACCATACGCTGAGCCTTCAGGTAGGAGATCACCCTGCTAGGCACATACTCAAAAGAACCTCTCCACTCAACCCGCGGAAATCCTGGCATAGCGAAGGTCACGGTCTTAGCGTGACAATCAAGAAAAGCATGACACAAAGATAACCAATCTATGCCCAATATCACATCAAAATCGACCATGCTAAGTAACAGTAGGTCCACTCGGGTCTCCAGACCACCAATAGATACCACACACGACCGATACACACGGTCCACAACAATAGTGCCGCCCACCGGAATTGACACATGAACAGATGTAATTAAAGACTCACGGGGCATATCCAGAAAAGGAAAATATGATGAAACATAAGAATACGTAGAACCAGTTCAAATAAATCCAAAGAATCTCGACAACATACTGAGACAATACTTGCGATCACTGCATCGGAGGCCATAGCATCTAGCCAGGCTGGAAACGCATACATACGGGCCTAACCTCCACCTGCTCGACCTCCCCCTCTAGAGAGGCCTCTAGCTGAATGGATACCACCCATGGCTGCCTGGGTGGGTGGTGAAGTAACTGGAGCTGAAGTCGAAGGATGGCTCCTCAGCAGAGATGGGTCTCCAAGAAGAGGAGGACATTGCCTCCTCATATGCCTAAACTGTCCACACTCATAAAAACTCCCTGGAGCTGGAGACAGGGACTGAAAGGAACCCCTAGCACTAGAATGGCCACTAGGAGAACCATGCATAGAGGAACCCAGAACTGATGGTGCTCGAGTTGCACTCTAGGCTGGAAGAGCACAGAATGAAGAACGGCCTAGCTGAGAACTGCAGGGACAATGCCCCGAAGATGCACCACTATGGGCTGGGCGGCCTGACCGAGGAGGCTTGAACGAACGACCTCTACCATGTTGAATCTTCCCCCTAGAAGGAGCACCACTAGAACCACCCGATCCACGAGACCTCTTGGCCTCCCTCTCTACCCGCTTCTGGCGGCTAACCGACTCAATATCTCGAGCAATATCAACAACCTGCTCGAAGGTAGCACCTGACACTCTCTCCCGAGTCATGAAAAGACAGAGCTGGTAAGTGAAGCCATCCACGAACCTCCTAATCCTCTCCCTATCAGTAGGGACCAACTCGGTGGCATGACGATCCAACTCCGAAAACCGCATCTCATATTGCGTCACTGATAGCACCCCATGACGCAGCTGCTCAAAATGCATGCACTGCTCCTCCCTATGAGACTGGGGTACACACTTCTCCAAGAAGATAGTGGAGAACTGCTACCAGGTGAGGGGTGCTGAGCCAACAGGCCTACGCCTCTCAAAAGACTCCCACCACGTGAAAGCAGCACCAGAAAATTGAAAAGTAGCAAACGAGACCCCACTGGTCTCCAGAATCCCATCAGTACGCAGTATTCTCTGACACTTATCCAGAAAACCCTTGGCATCCTCGCCCTCAACAACACTGAATGTCGGAGCCTGAAGTCTACTAAACCTCTCTAGCCTACGCTGCTCATCGTCTGGCATAGCTGGGACCACGAAGTCCTGAACTGGAGCAACCGGCTGGGCTGGAACCGACCCCGGTGTCTGATGACCCTAAGTAACCTGCTCAGGTGTCCGGGCAACTGGAGTCTGACTGCCTCCCCTGGCCTGAGAAGTAGCGGCAGTAGAAGATGCAGCAACCGCCTGAGCAAGGGTGGTACATACTGTCAATATCTGGGCCAAGGTCTTTCTGAAGACCCAGAATAACAATAGGCATTGTCGGTGCCTGAGCATGTCCCGCTGGAGTATCTACTGTGGGTATCTGCTCCTGAATAGTAGGGGGATCAACTGGTACTGCCCTGGCTGCCGCACAAGCTGGCCCCCTACCTCTACCACGGCCTCGATCGCGGCCTCGACCTCTCGCTGGTCTAGCTAGTGACTGATCACCTTGATCGGTAGCGCGAATCCTCACCATCTGTGAGAGAATGAAACAACAGAAATTTAGATTTCCAGAATCAACAAAATGGCACGACATAATTCAATAAAAATTAGATTGTTCGTAAGGGTTCTGCAGCCTCTCGAAAGATAAGTACAGACGTCTTTGTACCGATCCGCAAGACTCTACTAGACCTGCTCATGACCATCGAGTCCTATGTAACCTAGGCTCTGATACCAACTTGTCACGTCCACAAATACTAAGCCGGTCGTGATGGCGCCTATCATGGAACTAGGCTAGCCAACCTTTTCAGACTATCATAATATTTCATAATTTCCCAAAATTAGTAGATTTAAAAACGTCAAAATGAGATGAAAAATTTATACACTTCCCTAAAACCTGGAGTCAACTGTCATGAGCATCTAGGACTATGAATACAATGTACAATAAGGTGACTTGCTACTACAAAAGCCTGAAGTGCAAAAGACAAAACTATGAACTGAGGAAACGAAAGGAGGTGAGCTGGTGACACTGAGCAGCTACCTCGATCCTCGAACAATTACAAGCACGTCCGATAATCAACTAGTGAAATGGACCGGTACCTGGATCTAAACACAGAGGTGCAGGGAGTAACGTGAGTACGCCAACTCAGTAAGTTATCAAAGTAACTAAAAACTTGTGTAGTGACGAGCATTTATAAATCATGTGAATCCATATAAGGAGTAACAGTGGAAAGAAATAAATCAAGTCGAGAATCTACATTCCGAATATTTCATAAAATTCCAGTTTCCATTTAAAAATCTCGTATAAAAACATTTATCCAACATTTTCATCAGAGGCTCAGTGTAAAGAAGAGTGAAAACAGTAGTTTCATAAAATATAAGCCCCTCGGGGATAGTATCACTCACAAATAAAGCCTCTCGGGCAAGCCTCTCACTCACTCGTGACTCCACTATCAGTATATCATGCTCACACTAAACACTCATACTCAGCAAGTACCATGAATACACACAACCGCTGCAGCGGACAGCCCGATCCAACACACATACACACACACACACACACACACACATATATATATATATGTGTGTGTGTGTGTGTGTGTGTGTGCGCTACTGCGGCGTGCAACCCGATCCTTATAACATACGTTGCGGCGTGCAGCCCAATCCCATATAATAGTCCACCGCGCCCACTGGGGGTGTACAGACTCCGAAAGGGCTCCTACAGCCCAAGCGCTATATTTGGTGCGGCGTGCAACCCGATCCAATATGTACATTGATGCGGCGTGCAGCCCGATCCATATATAACACATATTGTTGTGGCGTGCAGCCCGATCCATATATATAATCTATTGTTGTGGCGTGCAGCCCGATCCATATATAATATATAACATATATATTGTTGCGGCGTGCACCCTGTCCCATAATTGTCCTCACATACTTGATGCTCGGCCTTACTCAGTCATCCTCACAAGCCACTCGGGCAATTCATCTCAACTCACGGGGCTCAGCCCAAAATACTTCTCAGAGTTTCAAAATAGTGCGATAATAGTGAGAATAACAACAAGTAGGAAAACATGACTGAGTTCACAATTTTTCTATCAGGACAGTGTGAGAATAGTGTAAAAGTACCTCTGAGGGTCTAAACAGGTCGGCACAAGGCCCAAAACATGGCTCACAACCCATAAGCAAGTATGAATTTCTGAAATACAGGATATCGCAAGGTTTCAAATCGAATACGCGGCTTAATATTCGCTACGGGACGGACCAAGTCACAATCCCTATCGCTGCACGCCCACACGCTCGTCACCTAGCATGTGCGTCACCTTATTTATCGAAAAAATATAACATACCGGGGTTTCATACCCTCGGGTTTAGAGTTACAATCGTTACTTACCTCAAAATAGCCCAAAAGCTACTCCACGACGCTCTTGCCCCTCGAATTGGCTCCCAAATGCTCTGAATCTAACTAAAACCAGATTAATATCATCAATATACGCTAAAGGAACAAAACCCAATTGAAAGCTTTCAATTTTAAGCACAATTTCTGAAATTGGCCAAACCCGAGCCCCGAAACCACGTCTCGGAATTCGATTTTTAAAATCACAAAACTAGAATCCTCATTCCTTTACGATTATACCCATACCAAATTTACCAAAATCCGACCTCAATTGCTCAAATCACCATAAGAAATTTCCAATTTTCCTCCCATTTTCCCCAAATTTTCTACTTTAATTCCTCAATTTGCATGGTGAAAATCAAGACAAATTCATGAAATTGAACCAAAAATGATTGAGAACACTTACCACAAGAATCCCACTGAAAATCTCGTCCAAAATCTCTTTCCCCCGAGCTCTCTAATGGAAAAATGAGTTATGGCCAAGAACCCCCGAAATTAGAACTTAAAAATTATCTGCACAGGCCTCTTTCTTCACTGCAATCGCGAAAACCCCCACGCGATCGCGAAGAACAAATCTGCTGACCCATCAAAATACATTACGCGATCGCAAACACACACACGTGATCGCGATTCATCAAGACCTAAACCAATGCGACCGCAAACCACTCTACGAGACCGCGTAGAACAACGGCTCAGCCCCCTCATATGCCCTTCAACTCTACGCGATCGCGATCGCGACCTCCACCATGCCGTCGCATATAAAAAAATCCCGCCATCCCCAGATAGGCCTACGTGATCGCAAACAAACTCCCGCGATCGCGTAGAAGGAAACCAGAAACTCACCCCAGCAAAATCTACCAAGTTTTTAGGCCAAGAATTGGTCCGTTAACCACCCGAAAACACACTCGAGGCCCTCAGGAGCTCCACCAAACATACCAACATATTCCATAATCTCATTAAAACTTATTCGAACCTTCGAAACACCAAAAACAACGCAAGAACACCAGAATCACATCAAACTCAAGCCTATGAACTTGAAATTTCTAAATTCCGCCAATGATGTTGAAACCAACCAAAACACGTCCGAATGACCTGAAAATTTGCACACATATCTAAAATGACATTCTGAACCTGCTCCAATTATTGGAATCCCATTCCGACCCCGATAGCCTATTTTCCCATGCTACCGGAAATCGCCAAAAATTAACTTTCGCCAATTCAAGCCTAATTCTACACCGGACATCAAAACTTCATTCCGAACACACTCCTAAGTCCCAAATCACCTAACGAAACTATCCGAGCCATAAAATCCACATTTTGAGGTCTTTTACCAACAAGTCAACTCCCAGTTGACTTTTTCAACTACTAAGATAATTTAAGAGACTAAGTGTCCCTGTTCTCACCACGACCACTCCGAACCCGAACCAACTGACCCAACACAACATAAATAGGCTAAGCAACATATGATAAAGCATAAACAGGGGAAACATGGCTAATCTCACGGAACGACCGGCCGGGTAGTTACACGTAGCAAAAAGAATCATCGAATTTTGGCATCGTATGAGGATTTTATGGTTATTTTACTAAGAATTGAGTTGCCAAATTTTTCAGATTAATTATGAAATTTCCACTGATTTCGTATTTAAAAATATGCACTATTTGCAAATATTGAAACCAACATATCTCCTTCAATATAAGGTCCAATTGATTTATTCAAGAGCCTAACTTGACTAGAATTTCACAAGAACCCATTGTAAGCATCAAAAGTAAGTTTCAAAAATTGTTGGCACAAGAAACGAGGCAGAACAATGTTAAAATGAGGGTTTTGTTCATTTAACATATTTTGAGTTGGGGAGCTCGAATCGGGCAATTTTCGAGATGATTTTCACCATATTGATTGGGGTAAGTGTTCTATACTCGATTTTGGTTATATTTCATGAATCTGTCTTTATTTTTGGCATTTGATTGATGATTTCAAAGAGAAATTTGGGGATTTTGCCTAAAATTTCATAAAGTGAATTTTTGAGTTTTGAACATCGATTTGGAGTCGTATTTGAGTAAAACTAGTATGATTGGACTTGTAATTGAATGGGTTGATGGATTTTGTGAGCTTTGTCGGGTTTCGAGGTGCGGGCCCGGGTTGGGAGTTTTGACCGATTTTGGATTTTTGATTAAAGATTTGACCTTATTCGATTGGGATTGGTTCCTTTAGCATTGTTTGATGTATTTGAGTTATTTTTAGTTAGGTTCGAGCCGTTCGAAGGTCGGAAGGCGCGAAATGGCATTCTTGGAGCATCTCTTAGCTTGCTCGGTACTGGAATTTTCTTGTCAGAGGTAAGTGACTCTTCTAAACTTAGTGCTGAGGATATGAAACCCCGCAATATGTGTTATGTGATATGTATTGAGGTGACGCACATGCTAGGTGACGGGCGTGTGGGCGTGCACCATGTGCATTGGGACTATCTTGCTTCCATGGCACTGTATAGTGGCCCTAGTTTGTTGATATTTGTGTTTTCACCATGTGATAAAGTAATTGAGTTGTCAATCATGTTAAGTATCATGTTTAGGCTTCTTGGTGATGTTTTTAGGACCCATAATGGCCGTTTCTTGCTGTCATCTCAAGAATTTTATTGACATTTCGTACTCATTCATATTCATACATTCATATCATATCTCAGTCTCAGTTGTTGTTATTGATAAATCATATCATTGTTGTCGGACTAGATTCATGACATTGTGAGCCCGTGAGTGAGATTGGAGAGATAGATGACTAAGTGAGGCTGAGGGCCTGAGTGAGAGGAACATTTTGGGATCGGGATGCACGCCGCAGCATATTATGTCTATTATATTTTATGGGATCGTGATGCACGCCGCAGTGATATATTGATTATATTTATTCATATGGATCGGGTTGCACGCTGCAAAAAGCCTTCGAGCTATAAATTTATGTATATGGATCGGGTTGTACGTCGCAACAAGCCTTAGGGATCCTTCTATATATTATGGATCGGGTTGCACGTCGCAACGATATTGGATCCGGCTGCACGCCGCAGCAATATAGTGCTTGGGCTAAAGGAGCCCCTCCGGAGTCTGCACACCCTCAGTGAGCGTAGTATGTTGGGTTTTAAGCTTGGTAGATCTTAATTTTAATCTTGGTGTAGCTTAAAGAGGGTGAATGGGAAATGGAGGGAAAATGAAATATTTAAGTTTCTGTCACGACCCCAAATCTAAACCATTCGTGATGGCGCCTATCGTGGAACTAGGGCAGCCAAATTCACACTCAAATCGTAATAATCTTTCATTTATACCTAAACTGATAACCCATAAAGATTTTGTTTAAACATTTAAAACAGATAAAGCTACACCGAGTATTAAATACAATCCCGAGATCCTGGAGTCACTAGTCATGAGTATCTACAGAAAATATGCAACTCTAGAAAATAAACTCTATAATAGTAAGCAGGAGAGAGCAAGGTTGCGGACGCGTGCATCTACCTCGCAAAATCTCTGAGAATCTCTAGAACAGATACACAGCTCACTCTGCCCTAGCACCTGGATCTGTACACAAGGTGCAGGGAGTAATGTGAGTACACCAACTCAGTAGTAATGAAAATAAATCAGGTCTGATCAGTAAGAAACACATAAAGTCAATTCTTCATTTTACAATAAGCATAGTCTTTCTTTCCAACAGTGTATACGTTAAATCATCACGCTTAAAAGCCGATTTTAGTAAATATCATTTGAGAATATACTTGCCAACAGTTTCAACATAACTTTCAAGAAGATTAGTGTAAAAATGATAAAAATCATAAGAAGCCTCTCGGGAAAACATGTATCAGAAACTGCCCCTCGGGCGTAACATCACTCAGAATCAGACCCTCGGGCATACCTCACAGTCGCTCATAATCAGCCCCTCAGGCAACATCACAGTCACTCATAATCAGCCCCTCGGGCAACCTCACAGTCATTCATACCTCCCAATCACTCGTCACTCGGCACTCGCACTAAGTAGGTACTTGCGCTCACTAGGGGTGTGTACAGACTCCGGAGGGGCCTTCAGCCCAAGCGCTAATATCAAGCCACCTCGTGGCATATCATATCCTCACAATCAGGCCCTCGTCCTCACTCAGTCAGAAACTCTCAAAAAGCCCTCAGGCTATCAGTAAAATGGGGTACTCGACCCAAAATATCATTTTATATCTCAAAATAGTGTAAACAAGGAAGAGTTTCGAAATCAGTTAAACATAATACGATTGAGTGTAAATCATAAGTCAACACAGTGAGAAAAAATAGTAAAAGCCCCTAAGGGGTCTAAACAAGTTGGCACAAGGCCCCAAACATGGCTTACAACCCAAATATAACAATAGTCTTTAAACACGATTTAACATATGATTTAAAAGTAAATACGCAACTCAATAGTTGCAACGGGAAGGACCAAGTCCAAATCCAAAATTAGTGCACGCCACACACTCGTCATCTAGCATGTGCGCCACTCCAAAAATAGTGAGAAAATACAAGTTCGGGGCTTACCCTCAGGACAAGATTTACAGTCATTACTTACCTCAAACCGGCCCAAATACTAATCTGTGATGCTCTTGCCTCTCGAATCGGCTCCCGATTGCTCCAAATATAACCAAAACCATTTTAATATCATCAATATACGCTAAAGGATTAAAGCCCACTCGAAAATTATCAAATTTAACCAAAATTCCCGAAATTGGCCAAACCCGGCCCTCGGGATCACGTCTTGGAATTCCATAAAAATTGCATCAAAAGAATCTTCATCCTTTCCCGAGTCTATACATACTAAGAACATCAAAATCGGACCACAATAGCCCCTTCAATTACTCAATTAAAGTCTCAATTTCTCATGCCCTAACTTCCCCAAATTTTGGGTTTAAATCCAACTAATTTCAAGTTTAATTACTAAGAAAACAACATAGAATCGAGTTATGAAGTCAAAAATCTTACCTCCAAACGTTCCCCTTTGAATCCCTCTTTAAATCTCTCTCAAGAGCTCCAAATTTCGTCCAACAATGGTGAGAAGTGGGCTCAAACTCGCAAATGTGGCTTTTTAAAGCACACTGCCCAGGCCCCTCATTTAACCCTACGCGATCGCAGAATATCCCACACGATCGCGAAGCTTTGCCTTCCCAACTCACGCGATCGCGGCCCTTCCCACGTGACCGCATATCACAAATCCTTCCACTCCTCACCAGCTCACTATCCTCTACGCGAACGCGACCTTAGCCACGCGTTCACGTAGCACAACATCACAGCCACACGCGATCGCGATCTAACCTCTGCGATCGCGTAGAGAAAATTTCACCCCTGCCCAACTTAGCATATGCGATCGCGGACCCTTCTACACGATCGGNACGCGATCATGATTCTTTGCCTTCCCAACTCACGCGATCAAGACCCTTCCCATGCGATCACATAGCACAAATCCTTCGCTCCTCACCAGCTCAGCCTCCTCTACGCGAACGCGACCTTGGCCACGCGTTCGCGTAGCACAACATCACAGCCACACATGATCGCGATCTTTCCTCTACGATTGCATAGAGAAAATTTCACCCCTGCCCAACTTAACGTACACGATCGCGAACCCTTCTATGCGATCGCGAAGAACAAAAATGCCTGCAACAGAAACCAGCAAAACTGCTATCTCCCAAATCCAAAAATCGATCCGTTAACCACCCGAAACTCACTCGAGGCCCTCGGGACCTCAACCAAACATGCCAACACATCCCATAACCTTATTCAAACTTATTCGAGCCATTGAAACACCCAAAACAACGCCAAAACACCAAAATCACACCGGATTCAAGTCTATGAACTTTGCGATTTCTAAATTTCGCCCATGATGCCGAAACCAACCAAATCACATCCGAATGACCTGAAAATTTGCACACACGTCCAAAATGACGCTACGAACCTGCTCAAACTTCTGGAATTCCATTCCGAACCCGATAGCTAATTTTCCATTGCCGACCGAAAATCGCCAAAAACTCAATTTCGCCAATTCAAGCCTAATTCTACTCCGGACATCAAACCGACATTCCGAACACACTCCTAAGTCCCAAATCACCTAACGAAGCTATCCGAACCATAAAATATCCATTTCGAGGTCGTTTACCAATAAGTCAACTTTCGGTTGACTTTTCCAACTATTGAACCAAGTTAAAAGACTAAGTGTCTCATTTCTCTCCAAAATTTGCTCCGAACCCGAGCCAGCCAATCTAACACAACATAATGAAGCTGAACCACATATAATGAAGCAGAAACGGGAGAAACGAGGCTATTACTCTTGGAATGATCGGCCGGGTCGTTACAGTTTCCCTCCTTGGCAAAGTGACATTGTTCTATATTGGAGGAAGAAAATACTTTTGATGGGTATATATTCAATTTCTCTTCTTCTAGATCTTAAAGAGTTGAAAAGGAGGTAAGCATCGCGCCGCCGTCGTCATCGCTTGCTCGGCTCGGCTTCGGCTTCAGATTTGGATTCGGATTTGGTCAAAGATCGATTGATTGTTTAATATTTTTGGACAAAATTCCTTTCAAATTATTTAATTAATTAATGAAAATTCAATCCGGAATAACCCATGACCCGCAACCCGGTCCGATACGGTCCATTTTTCTTTCCCGAATTATTTTAAATTCGTTTTTTAATTTTCACGCAATATTCCCACCTGTTCCAACAGCAAACCTTTTCAGAATCAGTGCAAAATTGTCTATAAATATTCCTTGAATCCCATAATTTTTACTTACTAAATTTTCTAATTATCTTCTTCTTCTTCACAATATTATTCCAGTGTGTTTTACAGCCTTCGAGTGGTTCGTTGTTACATCGATATTTTTGGTACCAACACGCTGGTGAGTTCAATCGTTCTATCCTGGGAGGACAATATTCCAATACCTCGGGTACTTGAGTGGAATAATTTCCTTAAGGACACACTATGCATTTAGTGGGCTCGATCTATTCCTATACTATTTTTCAGAATTTATTTCATTGAACTTTTCTACTAACTTTCTGTTTCTGGTTTTATTTCAGAAAGTTTAGTGCTTTATTGATTTTACATCAATACAGATTGACTAACAATCTTAAGGAAATTATTTTTATTATATTTCGTATTCTGTTTGTGGAGATCAAAATCTGTGTGGTTTTCTACTCCTTCTGAATTTTACTATTCTGATTTGAAGATATAAAAACTTTATCAGAATATTGAAATTCAGAAAAACGATTTGAAGAACATAAAAACTTCATCATTATATGTGAAACAGCATATAAAATTTTGGTTTTTATTTATCATACGTATTGTTTATTGTTTACAGTATTGATTATTGTTCTGTTTTTGCCATTAATTTAACTCTTCTGTTGTTGACAGTGAGAAATGGAAATTGATAATGGAAATCCATATACGACTGTTACTGCAACGACGATAGCCTCGTCAAGCCGCACTATTGTTCCTCCACCGAGAAATTGGGGAAATTTACTGGAGCCAACTTCAAAGGATGGCAGCAAAGGGTTTTCTTCTGTCTTACCACACTTGGTATGCAAAAATTCACTAGTGAAGAGCCTCCGGTGCCTGCTGCGTACATGCCGGACAATGAGAAATTCATGATTGTTGAGGCGTGGAATCAGGCAGATTTTCTTTGCAAAGGATATATCTTAAGCGCTTTAGAGGATGACTTGTACAATGTGCACAGTACGATGAATACTTCGAAAGAATTATGGGACGCACTTGAGCAGAAGTACAAGACGGAAGATGCATGCTTGAAGAAGTTCGTGGTTGCCAAGTTTCTAGACTATAAAATGATAGACAGCAAAACTGTGGGAACCCAAGTTCAGTAGCTTCAACTTATTTTTGACGACCTTATTGTTGAAGGTATGGTCGTGAATTAAGCTTTTCAAGTGGCTGCAATGATTGAAAAATTACCTCCTTCGTGGAGAGATTTCAAGAGCTATCTTAAGCACAAGCGCAAAGAAATAAAGTTGGAAGATCTTGTATACGTCTCAAGATTGAGGAAGACAACAAAACAGCCGAGAAGAAGTCTCGTGGAAATGCAACGATCATGGGAGCTAATATCGTTGAGGATATTGCTCCAAAAATTAAGAAGAGGAAGAGGTCTTCTGGACAAACTAAGGAGCAAAACAAAAAGAAATTCAAGGGCAACTGCTACAATTGTGGAAGAGTTGGTCACAAAGCCCATGATTGTCGTCTCCCAAAAAGGGATAAGAACAAGGGACAGTCAAACATTGTGGAGAATAATGATGACATTGATGATCTTTGTGCAATGCTTTTGGAATGAAACTTAGTTGGAAATCCGAAGAAGTGGTGGATTGACTCTGGAGCCACTCGACATGTTTGTGCTGTCAAAGAAGCATTTGCGACTTACTCTACTGCTGGTCCCGAAGAAGAGATTTCCATGGGATATAATGCAACAACCAATATTGAAGGTTATGGGAAGATATTCCTGAAGATGACTTCCGACAAGGTGTTAACGCTCAAAAACGTTCTTCATGCTCCTACTATTAGGAAGAATTTAGTTTCTACTTTTTTACTTGTGAAGAATGGATTCAAATGTGTATTTGTTTCTGATAAAGCTGTTGTAAGCAAGAATGAAATGTATGTTGGAAAAGCTTACCTCACGGAGGGCCTTTTCAAACTCAATGTAACGGTTGTTGACAGTATGAATAAAATTTCAGCTTCTTCTTATTTATTGGAGTCAAATGATTTGTGGCATATTCGTTTAGGACATGTCAATTATAAAACCTTGCAGAAATTAATTAATTTAGAAGTATTGCCTAAATTCGAGTGTAATAAATTGAAATGTCAAATATGTGTTGAATCTAAGTTTGTAAAATATCCTTATAAGTCTGTTGAAATGAATTCAAATCCTTTAGAATTAATTCATACTGACATTTGTGATATCAAGTCGACGCCATCTCGAGGTGGGAAAAGTATTTTATTATTTTTATTGACGATTGCACTCGATATTGTTATGTTTATTTGCTTAATAGTAAGGATGAAGCAATTGAAGCATTTAATCAATACAAGAATGAAGTGGAGAATCAATTGAATAAAAATATCAAAATGATTAGAAGTGATAGAGGTGGAGAATATGAATCTCCATTTGCAAAAATATGTTCGGAATATGGAATTATCCATCAAACTACTGTACCTTACACACCTCAATCCAACAGAATTGCGAAAAGGAAAAATCGGACATTAAAGGAAATGATGAATTCTTTATTGATAAGTTCCGGATTACCGCGGAATTTGTGGGGGAAGCTATCCTTACAGCTAACCGAATACTCAACAGAGTACCCCACAGCAAAACGCAATCTATTCCACATGAAAAATGGCAAGGAAGAAAATCCAACTTGAAATATTTCAAAGTGTGGGGGTGTCTAGCAAAGGTACAAGTTCCTTTACCTAAAAGGGTTAAAATCGGACCAAAAATAGTAGATTGTGTTTTCATTGGATATGCTACAAACAGTAAAGCATGTCGATTTTTGGTTCATAAATCTGATAATCCCGAGATTCATGTTAATACAATAATGGAATTAGATAATGCTGAATTCTTTGAAAGCATCTATCCATATAAAACTAAATGCGAGTCGTTAAGTGAAAGACCTAAACGACCTCAGGAAGAACCAAAGGAAAATACTCCAAGTGTAGAAGATCCAAGGTGTAGCAAACGTCAAAGAACATCTACTTCCTTTGGACCAGATTTTGTGACATTCTTGCTTGAAAATGAACCTCAAAATTTTAAAGCAATTATGTCGTCTTCTGATTCAGCGTTTTGGAAAGAGGAAGTCAATAGTGAGATTCAATCCATTTTGGATAACCATACATGGGAATTGGTTGATCTTCCTCCGGGAAATAATCCTTTAGGTTTGAAATGGATCTTTAAACGGAAGATGAAAGCCGATGGCACTATTGACAAATATAAGGCAAGACTTGTTGTCAAAGATTATAGACAAAAGGAAGGCCTTGATTACTTCGACACTTACTCTCCAGTAATGAGGATAACATCTATTAGGGTGTTAGTGTCACTAGCGGCTGTGTATGGTCTTGAAATCCATCAAATGGATGTTAAAACAGCTTTCATAAATGTAGATTTGGAGGAAGAGATTTACATGGAACAACCTGAGGGTTTTGTGGTTCCTGGTAAAGAAAAGAAAGTGTGCAAACCTGTTAAGTTGCTTTATGGACTTAAACAAGCACCCAAACAAATGGCATGCCAAATTTGACCAAACAATGTTGGAAAGTGGGTTTAAAATTAATGAATGCGACAAATGTGTTTACATTAAAAACACTCCAGGTCATGAAGTCATTGTTTGTTTATATGANTCAAGTATTTGGATTTCAAAATTGCGAAGACTCCAATTGGTGTGAGTTATGCACTTCAAAAGAATGAAGGTGAAAGTGACTCACAACTGGACTATGCAAGAGTATTGGAAAGTTTGATGTATATAATGAATTGTACACGACCAGATATAGCATGTGCTATTAGCAAATTAAGTTGATTTACAAGCAACCCCAATCAAATACATTGGATGGCAATGAAACGAGTTTTGGGGTATCTAAAATACACCCAAAACTATGCTTTGCATTATAATAAATATCCCTCTGTGATCGAGGGATATAGTGATACAAGTTGGATTACCAGTTCATCTGAAGTTAAATTCATGAGTGGATATGTTTTCACAATTGAGGGTGGAGCAGTGTCTTGGAAATCATCCAAACAAACGTGCATCGCACGTTCTACAATGGAATTGGAATTCATAGCTTTAGATAAGGCCGGTGAAGAAGTTGAATGGCTCCGGAATTTCTTGCAAGATATTCCATTTTCTCCCAAAATTTTGGCACCTATTTGTATACATTGTGATAGTCAAATGGAAATAGGCAGGGCATGAAGCGTTATGTATAACGGAAAATCTCGTCATATACGACGGAGACACAATACTGTTAGACAACTACTCTCTAGTGGTGTTATCACAATTGATTACGTAAACTCAAAAGATAACGTGTCGGATCCACTTACAAAAGGCCTATCTATGAGGCAGTTGAAAGATCATCAAAGGGAATGGGGTTAAGGCCTAGGACACGTCATCATGGCGGTAACTCTACCTAGCAGACTGGAGATCCCAAGAGCTAGGTTCAAAGAGACCAAACAAAGTTGTATGATGGTTCAACATTGTCAAATAACTCAACCCATTCTCGTGATGAAGATAATGTTCAAAAATCGAGGTAAAGCATTAAGGCTTTTTGATGAGTCAATAAAGCTTAAAGCTTTTTAATGATTTGCTAAGTCTGGAAGGATATGACCAGTTAGTGTGTCTTTAGTATTACACGTTTAGGAATCACCTATGTGGGTGTGAAGTCTAAGCCACTTCAAAGGGAATGAAAGTAAAGGCCCATTCTCTAAGCACTCATGAAACTAGGCGGTGTTCATGGCTGAAACGAACACAACGATGAGAAACATAGATGGTTAATGATTTATTGTGTGACTTATGTTGTCTAGGTATACAACAAAGCTCGACAGTTCAAAGATATAAAATCTACCGATTGACCGAGTATATCCGATATAAGTTCACTACGAAAGTTCAAAGGGAAACCTACTTATCCAGATGCAATTAATTCTTGAATGTAAAACACACACGCGTCCGTGCATTCCTTTATTTTATAGCCATTCCCCATTCATATGGGGGATTGTTAGGTTTTAATCTTGGTAGAGCTTAATTTTAAGCTTGGTGTAGCTTAAAGAGGGTGAATAGGAAATGGAGGGAAAATAAAATATTTGAGTTTCACTCTTTGGCAAAGGGACATTGTCCCATATTGGAGGAAGAAAAGACTTTTGATGGGTATATATTCAATTTCTCTTCTTCTAGATCTTAAAGAGTTAAGAAGAAGGCAAGCCTCGCACCGTCGTCGTCGTCGTTGTCGTCGCTCACTCGGCTCGGCTTCGGATTCAGATTTGGTCAAAGATCGATTGATTGATTAATCTTTTTGGACAAAATTCCTTTCAAATTATTTAATTAATTAATTTAATTAAGTAACAAAAATTCAATCTGTAATAACCCATGAGCCGCGAACCGGTCCGGTCTGGTCCATTTTTCTTTCCCGTATTATTTTAAATCCATTTTTTAATTTTTCCCGCAATATTCCCACATGTTCTGAAAGGTGCAAACCTTTTCAGTATCAGTGCAAAATGGTATATAAATATACCTTGAATCCCAGAATTTTTACTTACTAAATTTTCTGATTATCTTCTTCTTCTTCTGCACAATATTTTTTTAGTGTGTTTTACAACTTTCGAGTGGTTCGTTGTTACATCGGTGTTTTTGATACCAACACGCTGGTGAGTTAAATCATTTTATCCTGGAAGGATAATATTTCAACACATCGGGTACTTAAGGAGAATAATCTCCTTAAGGACACACTGTGCATTCAGTGGGATCGATTTATTCCTATACTATTTTTCAGAATTTATTTCGTTAAACTTTTCTCCTAACTTTCTGTTTCTGATTTTATTTCATAAAGTTTACTGCTTTATTGGTTTTGCAGCAATACAGATTGACTAACATAGTCGACTACATATATATATATNGATTGTATATATATATATATATATATATATATATATATATATGGGGGGGATCGGGTTGTACACCGCAGCGGTAATTGTACAGCGCTGAGTGTTTGAGTATGCTGAGCATTGAGCATAGTGAGAGAAGATGCGAGGCAGTGAGATTTAGTACTCTGAGAGTGTGAGTACATGATTCATCTCTGAGATACATGGCACTTGCATACACATATGACATACATGCATAAAGATGCATTTTTCCTCATGTTATATAGTATCACATCATCATGACTTTTTACACACATTGATATTGGGGCATAGAGAGGTATTTTTCACTTGTTAACTAGAAAGAAAATGAAAAATCTTACTTATTATTGAAAGGATTTTTGAAAAATCACAGTTTTCAAACTTACTCGTATTTTGGTATTTTCGATAAAAGATTTGAGTTTTCCTGAGATGCTTGAAAAGCATGCCTATTTTCTGGAACTTTGAACGAGCTGTGTATTTTACTTCTGAGATACCTTTTTTGTTATTTGTATTATTCTGTTGTGAATTGTTGTGGAATATTGGTATGGGACTCGACCTTGTGTTAGCTCATCACTACTTTCAACCTAAGGTTAGGTTTGTTACTTACTGAGTACATGGGGTCGGTTGTACTCATACTACACTTTTACACCTTGCGTCAGATGTTGGTTGTTGATGTTTTTGCGTTCGATGGTAGCTGGATTGAAGATATACCTGTGTTCCGGTTGAAGCTTCCCCTTGTTCGTGGTAGCTTTAGAACTATAAAACTCTGTTTATGTACTTTTCAAATAGACGATGTATTATCTCGTTTCAGCTTTGTAAATTCTATTCTTAGAAGCTCATGATTTGTACATTAGGAAAACTCATGTATACACTGGCTTCTTGTCAAATATTACATGCGATTCCATAGGAATATTTTATAGAAATATCGAGGCGTATGGCCCGATCCCATCATATTGTGTGCACTACTGAGGGTCGAACGTGCCGAGGCAAATGGCCCGCTCCCATGAGAGTGTGGTACATAATCCTGCCACGGCGAATGGACCGATCCCATTAGAATAAGAAGCTTTAAAGAGTCCTTGACCCCCACTAACAAACAAACATGTGAGTTATGAATTTTTAAGGACAACTTTTCGATGAAAACGCATAGCGCGGGAAAAATTTGTAAGAGGAGTATAATTATTTCGTGGCTAATCATGAAGCACGTCAAATCTCTACTAAAGCAAGTCTAGTCACGGGTCGTACGTAAAATAAAGAAATTTGATAGGGAAGGAACAACTCAAATAGTACAGTTATAGCATGGCGGGAACCTAGGTCTACCCGGACATAACATGAATCTAGCTACGTACGGACTCTCATCACCTCGTGCGCGTGTAGCTCCCGCAACAAGTAGCACATATCAAATAAGTCACTTAGGGGTGGTTTTCCCCTCACAGAGTGAGACAAGAGACTTACCTCGCTCCGAAGTTCCATAATCGGCTCCAGCACCACTCAAACACCTCAAACTGATGGTCATCATTCCAAAACTAGTCAAACAATGTTCAAACCAATCAAAATATACCCCAATACGTATAGTTAACAATTTATAAAAAATCTCAACTACACTAAAGTACACCAAAAGTCAACAGTTGGACCCACATCTCGAAATCTGATAAAATTATAAAATTCGTACACTCATTCAACCACGAGTCCAACCATACCGAAATTAGTCAAATCTGATCACAACTCGACCTTCAAATCCTCAAATTATAGTTTATGTTGTTTCTACAATTTTTCCCAAATTTCCATCTCAAAATACTAATTAAATGATGAAATAGTGATATATTCATGTATATTAACCAAATCAGAGCTAGAAGCACTTACCCCTACGAATTTCTTGAAAACCCAACAAAACATCACCACAAATCGAGCTCCCAAAGTTCAAATGTGAAATAATACTCTAACCCTCGTTTATAAAGTACAAAAATCTTATCTCACATTGTGCTGACCGCATATTTTTTGTGATGTCCATACATTCCAAGTCCCGCGGCCGCGATCCAAATTGTGTGGTCACATATCCGTAGTGACTGCATTGTCAGGCTTTAGCAAATTTGCCATAACTTTCTGTAAAAATGTCCAGATGATGAATGGTTTACTTTTCTGGAAACTAGAGTTAAAGGGCTACAACTTTCATTTTTGGATCATCTCCAAATTCCATTAATTAAAAGATATAAGCTTCCGAAGTCACACCATCAAACCTGAAAATTCCCCTTTCTGCGGCCGCAAGAGGATTTATGTAGTTTGCACATGAGACTTTGCCGCAGCACTCCAAAATGTGCACTCCACACTTCAATGTTTCCAGAACATCATCAGATCATTCAAAACTCACCACGAAACACACCCGAGCAACTTGGGACCCCATCCAAATATACCAGTAAGTCCCATAACATAACACGGACCTACTCGAGGCCTCAAATCACACCTAACAACATCAAAATCACGAATCGTACTTCAAATCGAACTTAATGAACTTTGAATTTTCCAACTACTAAAACTCGTGCCGAAACGTATCAAATCAATCCGGAATGATTTCGAGTTTTGCACACAAGTCATAAATGACATAACGAAGCTACTGAAATTTCCAAAAACAAAATCCAAACTCAATATCATAAAAGTCAACCTTCAGTCAAACTTACGAACATTCTAAACTTTCAAATTTTTAATTTTTGCTGATTAGTGTCGAAACCTTCTATAAATATCCAAATAAAATTTCGGGCATACGCTCAAGTCCGAAATTATCATACGAAGTTATTGGAGCCTTCAAATCTCGATTCTGAGGTCGTTTACTAAAAAGTCAAATTTTAGTCAACTCTTCCAACTTAAAGTTTCTGAATCAACTCCGAAGTTCCCAAAATTCAATTCTGGCCACATGTACAAGTCATAGTACCTGAAGTGAAACTACTCAAGGCCTCAAACCACCGGACGATGCGCTAGAGCTCAAAATGACTGGTCGGGTCGTTACCAGAAGCCTTTGCTAAATTTGAAGTTATTTAAGACTTGTCTACAACTTTTTTCCCTTTTTGAATTAATTTTCAAGTACCAGAGTATAAAGAATTATTATTTTACCTGACCATATTTTACTATGGATTGGTTGAATTTTGCGTGGTGCAAGATGCCACCTTTTCTCAGGCTAGAAGCTAAATGCTTTAATATAGTATCAATCGTAGCATCAATAAGACGATCAAGTACTGACATAACGACGAAAAGGTTAATGCAAGCAATAACTATTGTGGAACAGAATGTGCAACAACACTTAACAGCTAAAAATACATATGTTGTTAACAGCCAATTTATGCATGCTACGATTGCCCATAGACTGGACCACGTATGTTTGGCCTTCAAGCTGGACTCAAGCCTACTCTGGCCTTGTACTTCACCGGAAAGACCCAATCAGAAATCTTACTAACACATAGCTAAATTGATGATGCAACTGGACTAACATATCTTGCATCCGTAAGATAATTCCTAATTGAAAAACAATTAATACTTCAACCTCTCAACTAATTTCCAACCAGGTACCTCTACCTCTCACCAGTATAGATACGAGCTATCTTTGTCGGCCAAGCAACATAAAGTCATAAACTTTAACGAATATACTATAATAACACAAACTCACATCAAATCTGGCCACGTTGATGCAAGACTTTGCAGCAATAACATAAATTCATAAACTTTTTTTCTTTTTGTTACTGACAATGACGTCTGGCCAACACTATTCCACGGGTACCTCTACATCCCACTAGTAGAGGTACGGGGTATCTTTGTCCGTCAAGCAACATAAAGTCATAAACTTTTAAGGATAGATTATAATAACACAAACATCATATCAAATATGGCCATGTTGATTCAAGAATAACATAAAGTCATAAACATTTTTATTTTTCTTACTAACGATAGCGTTCGGGCCAGCACTACTCCACCAGGTACCTATACCTCCCACCATAGAGGTACTGGGTATCTCTATTCGTCAAACAACAAAAAGTCATAAACTTAAAGAATAAATTTTAGCATTTTTTTCCAAAATCCACAACGATGCCGAAACACGTTAAAACTAGTCCGAATGACCTCAAATTTGACAAACATGTCAAAAATGACACCACGAACCTAAAGCCACTCCCGGAATTCCATTCCGATTCCAATATCAAGATTTCACCTATCGGCCGAAATCGCTGAAATCTAACTTTCGTCAATTCAAGCCTAAATATACTACAGAGCTCAAAAACACATCCCGGACACGCTCCTAACCCCTAAATCACACAACGGAGCTATAGGAGTCGGCGGAATTCCATTCCGGACCCGTATTCACATAGCTCCGACTACGGTCCAATTTCTAAGGCTTAAACTCATAATTAGGGACTAAGTGTCCCAAAGCTTTCCGAATTTCATAGCTAATCACTCCGGCAAGTCCCAATATCAGAAACAAACGTGGGGGAAATAGTTATTAGGCGATCGGGGCTCTAACTCTCAAAACTACCGGTCGGGTCGTTACAAGAGATAACCCAACAGTATATCTGGGTCTTCGAATAAGCTCAAGACTTCATGCAGATAGCAGCCCAAACTCCATGCACATCCAGTATTGTCAGGACCCAATTTCCCACACGGGTCGTGATGGCGCCCAACAACGGGGTTAGGCAAGCCAACATAAATTACGCTAAGTGTTACCCTTCCCATGTGATTAATGATTCCAACTTCTACCAGTTTTAAGCATTTATTACCATGATATTAGCATGTGACATAAAAATAAAGACATCTGAATAATGAGCCAAAAGATAAGCATATGTATGACAATACAGCCCAAAACCCAAAATATACGCAAGTGTGTGCCAGGAACTAGTGTCACGAGTATCATGGGCAACTATCTGAATATACAAGGATAACATATATGTACACAATCCAATGGTCTGAAACAAATAGACGAGAAATGACAAAAGGAAACTCCAGGGTGCTGCCAGAGATCGTCAGGTAGAGCAGCTCACCGCGAAGTCGACTCAGCCCAAGTCAGTGTCTAACGTCGGCCTGATAATCAGATGCACCAGCCTCCTGACCTGTACAGTCAAGTACAGAAGAAAAAAAAAGTGCAGCATGAGTACATAATAAATATGTAACCAGTAAGTATCCCGCCCAAACTCGAAGGAGTAGTGACGAGAGGTCGACTAGATACTCACTAAGGTCCAGCAATATAATATATCACGAAATATGGCTAAAACAATAGGCATGGAAAAACAGTGAGCAACAAGTATATAGAAAATAACGAAAACTAGATAATAACTGAAAAGGGACAACAAGGTACCAAAAATCTTCTCTTAACCAATGCCTGACACTCCAATTTTTATTAAGTGACTCAAACTCAAGTGATAATATGCATACCAGGACAAGAAAACCGGCCGGAGTCATAAAGGTGGTCATAGAGACTGGGGTCATAAAGCTATCCCACGATCGCGAATCATACCTGCGACTCGCGTGCTGACTCGATATAATAAGTTATCCCACGATCGTGCATCATCCCCTGCGACTCGTGTGCTGACTCGGTAATAATAATAAGTTATCCCACGATCGCGCATCATCCCTGCGACTCGTGTGCTGACTCGATAATAATAATAATAATAATAATAATAATAATAATAATAATAATAATAATAATAATAATAATAATAATAATAATAATAATAATAATAATAATAATAATAATAATAATAATAATAATAATAATAATGATAAGTTATCCCACGGTCGTGCATCATCCCTGCGACTCATGTACTGACTCGATATCAAGTGTATATATATATAAGTACATGTGTGTACCAACTCAACAGTGAACTCAACAGGACTGTGTCAATACCACGAATAGCCAACTGGGATCCAAATCAAAATGTTTCATGTTTCCATAATGACTCAACAATAATTTCAACTCTTATCACATAAAAAGTACAAATAAGGCACATAGTGGCATGCTCGTGAGTCCAAAAGCTACCCGACATAGCAATATAGTCGCCACGTACGGACTCTCGTCACTTGGTACGTACGTGGCCCCCACAACATGTATACATAGCAAACAAGTAACCTATGGGGACATTTCCCCCTTACAAGGTTAGAAAGGAGACTCACCTCGCGATGAAACCACCCCTCGGATCAAGGATGCGCCCGAATCTCCGAAATCTACCCTCTACGGCTCGAAACTAGCCAAATATAGTTCAATAACATCAATGCATGTTCAAAGTAGGGAAGTCATTCTAGTCTACCCAAATTTCGACATTCTTGAGAAATTCTAAAAATCCAACCCCGGGCCCACATGCTCGGATTCCAAAAATTCTCGAAGGGATCACTCACCCGAAGCCTAAGGATAAAAATTATGTGGTTTATACAAGAATTCATAGCCTTAAATGGATAATTATCCAAATTTTCTAAAATCCCAACTACTACCTAAAACTTAGATTTTTCTAGGAATTAGTAGAGAATTTTCTTGACAATTCATGAATTTAATTAGTAAAAGGAGTGGAATTACTTACCTCTTGGAGGAATTGGCTGAAGGACTGATTTATCAAGCTCTAGGGCTCAACAATGGAGGTTAGGGGGTCAAATTATGTGAAGAAACCCGTGTTTTGGACATTAAATAGGTCTGTCTATAGGGATTCTTGCACCTGCAAAGAAATGGCCGCACCTGCGGAGGTTGGGCCTGGGAGCTGAGGTCGCACCTGGGAGGGAAAGTCCGCACCTGCGGAGGATTTCCACACCAGAGGACTCGCACCAGCGAACACAAGTCCGCACCTGCGGAAGTAGAGGGGTCCATGGGTTTTCCGCACCTGTGACTCGGCGACCGCAGGTGCGGTCACACTAGAAGCAGTTGCTCCAGCCTTGGATTTTGCTGGTTTTTGGCCCCGTGCGGGGTTCGGGAGACCCCTGGGCCCACCTGAGCCCCTGACAAATTATACCAACAAGTCCCAAATCATATGACGGACTCGCTCGAGCTTACGGAACACTCAAAACATCGCTAAAATTCAAAATCACCCTCCAAACCCCTTGAATTCAAACTTAAGAACTTTAACAATTCTAGATTTCATTCCATTGCGCCGAACGGGTCTATACTTGTGACGACCCAAAGGGTCATCACCTATTTATTACTTATTTCGTACTTCCGAGGCCTTGAAACCTCATTTGTAGTTGCCTCGATTTGTGTGCGCAGTCCGGGCGCGTAACCGGAAGCTTAAATATGAAATTCTGTGAAAAATACTAAGACTTGATATTAAAATGAATAAATTTGACTACGGTCAACATTTTAGGTAAACGGACCCGGACCCGTGATTTGACGGTCCCGGAGGGTCCGTAGGAAAATATGGGACTTGGGCATATGCCCGGAATTGAATTCCGAGGTCCCAAGCCCGAGAAATGAATTTTTGAGTAAAAATGTTTCTGAAAATATTTAAGAAAATTGAAAATGAAATCTGATTAAAAAGTGATGGTATCGGGCTCGTATTTTGGTTCCGGCGCCCGGTACAGGTCTTATATATGGTTTAAGCACGTTCTGTAAAGTTTGGTTGAAATTGGATTTCGTTTGACATGTTTCATACTTAAAATGGAAAATTTGATATTTTATGAAATTTGATAGAATTCATGGATTTTGAGGTTTAATTCGATGAAGATGATGTTATTTTGGCAATTTTAACGCACGGATAAGTTCATAGGATGTTTTTGAGGTAGTGTGTATATTTGATTTGGAGCCCCGAGGGCTCAGGTGAGTTTTGGATAGGCCACGGACTTCATTTTTTGGCCTTGGAAACTGCTGGTGTGATTGATCCGCAGGCTTCGCATTTGCGAAGCCAGCATCGCAAATGCAAGCTACTCATCGCAAATGCGAAGGTTGGTCTGGGCAGGCATGATCGCAAATGCGACCAAGAGGTTCGCAAATGTGAATGTTTATCTGGGCAGGCCTAATCGCAAATGCGACCAAGAAGTTTGCAAATGCGAAGGCTGGGAATGTCTCGAGGGTTCGCAATTCCCATGCCAACCAGTAGCCTGCACTGTACAAAACCAAATTTTTACTTCATATTTCATATTTTCTCAAACTCAAACACTCTTAGGCGATTTTTCCAAGAACAAGACTCTTCCAAATCAGTTGTAAGTTGGTTTTTACTCATTTCATTCAATCATTAACATCGTTTAAAATGTTTTCAACTTAAAAATCAGGGATTTCCATGGGTGAAATTGGGTGTTTTGGGTAGAACTTAGGTTTTTCTAAAATTGGGATTTGAGTGGGTGATTGACCTCCGATTTGAGAGACTTTTATATTGCTAGACTCGTGAGAGTACGAGGGTTCTGAAAATGTAAAATTTACCCGACTCGAGATGCTGGCCTGAGGGGCGTTTTGGTTATTTCACCTAATTTCGCGTCGTAACTTTGAATTAAATAGTAGAATCAGTTGCATGAGATGTTATTTACGATATGAAATTTATTTGAATAGATTTGGGCTATTTGGAGTCGGATACTCGTGGCAAAC
Organism: Nicotiana knightiana; assembly: GCA_005239525.1. Lineage (NCBI taxonomy): Eukaryota > Viridiplantae > Streptophyta > Magnoliopsida > Solanales > Solanaceae > Nicotiana > Nicotiana knightiana. The sequence goes on along the minus strand of ML387729.1, from coordinate 2,284 downwards.
GTGTGGTTTCGGGTTGATTGCTATACTTCGGACCCGAGGTAAGTGTTTGGTCTAACCTTAGCTTGAGGGAATAGGAGTTGAGTATAATCTGCTACTTGCTAATTGTCAAATACGATGTATAGGCATGGTGACGAGTGTCACACCTCCTTTTTCCGGCAAGGGTTGGATATGGGAGTTTTTCCAATTTAAGTGACATTATTCGGATTTGGGATTTATTTATTAGTTTCAGAGTCGCCACCCGAATTTTTACGGTGTTTCGGGACACCATTTATTTATTGAAATCCCGAACCGAGGAAATTTTGACTCTGTTTAAAATGTCTGCGACCAGAAATCCGAGTAAGGAATTCTGTTAACCCGAGAGAAGGTATTAGGCACTCCTGAATTCCGTGGTTCTAGCACGGCCGCTTAACTATTATTATTTGGCCTAAATTGTCTGATTATTTACATATTTTTGCCTATTGTGCTTTTAGACTTTTTCACTTTTTAACCATTTTTTTTTTCATGGATTTATCTTGGAACAAGTCACGACGGAGTGCACTTGTTTGTCTTTTGGACACATTATAACTATGCCACATGAAATGCACCCGTAATTACAACATGTGATTTTTATTATAATTTGAAGTTGAAGACGGGGACATGAGTTGTCGCACCCGAGTGTAGATTAAGTAGTCAAGACTATGATCGTGATGGCTTTATAATGCCTATTTGAGGCGCTGTATGAGTATTCTTTAGGTTTTTCTATTCTTGAAATAATATTTTAGTTTTTAAAATTAATTAGGACGTTTATGGATTTATCTTAGACAAGTTACGATGGCGTACACTTGTTTGTCTTTGGACACATTGCAAACACGTTACATGAAATGCACCCGTGATTGCTATGTGCAATTTTATTTATTATTTGGAGTATAGGGTCGGGGGCATGAGTTGCCACTCCCGAGCGTGTATTATGGTGATTTTGGAATAGTATTTGATTCTTGACCGAATTTTCCCAAAACTAAAGGTATCATTCCACCTAGAGGACTGCCTAAAATGATATTAATTAGCCTAAAGGACAGCATATTTTGGGCTATGGTCACATTTAGCCCTAAACTATTTCAAATCTTTTTGGCCAATCCTACTTCGGCTATTGAACAAAAAGGGATTTGTGTAATCTGAACTAAACACTACTGGATACAGGTATGAACAGAAACATTGTACTCTAAATGATAATTGGGAGAAAATTTGCACATTTAAGGTTGCTTTCCAGTTATCAGAGAGACATTTGTTTGGAAAATCTTACTCATATGGATCAAGGATTCACTAGATTAAGCACAAGTAAATCGCGAGGTATTTAAGGGCACAAGTTATTAAAAGAATGAAATTTAAAGTTTTAGACAGATTAGTCTTAAAACCAAGATCATGCAAATTCTAAATGCTTTCGAATTTATAATCTAGAATTGCTTTGTGGTTTCTTTTAAAGGAAGGATATAGCGTGAACATGCTTTATCAGTTCAGACTTGGTCGTTTAAGACATATATTACTATAATCGAAATTCATTCGTAAAAATATGCATACATTGATTTCAGAAAATTTATA